>CAVLJG010001231.1:600000-833733 GCA_963669975.1 Acanthoscelides obtectus
GGAGTGATTAATCGACTGTATCTGTTTAACGAAGAGCGTTACAAGGGTGACTGAACCGATGTTTCAAAGGAAATACTACAGAATGGGATAAAAAGCTGTTTGAATTTTCATCACTCTAGAAAATTTGTTGAATTTATGTTCGCATGAAAAGTGAATGTTCATCTTGGCAGACATACAGCTCTGAAATTTAATACAGGGGGATACGAGATTTAGACCTTGGAAGAAGAAGCAGTTTTTTCTAGTAACATGTTCGCAAAGTCTTAAGATTACCCAGATGTTAGGCTCCGCAAAATCAATCAAACCTAATCAAAACATAATCCGGTCAATCAGATCAAACGTTAACATGCACGATGCGTATCAATAGGTACTCAATTCAGGAGCTGGCGGTGTTGGTAAAGAAAACCTTTACACATCGGTTCTAAAATACAAAACAAAAATGACACACTCATGCAGCAATATTGGAGTTGTTCATATTATTTCAATTTACGGTCTTCGAAATGCTACCGAGGCTTTGCGAGTGCATTCAGACCGTTTTTCAAAATCCTTCGTGATTTCTTTTTTGCTTGTTGCGACAATAGATGTGTAGTGCATAAAACTAAAGTGAACACGGTTGACGAACTACGTGTGCGTATTTAGCAATCTGCTGCATCCATTCTAAAAGCCTACTCTGATGCTCGGCTACGTCGAGCATACACAAACATGTGTCTTTGAATCTATCGCAGACAGCTTTGAACAATACTCACAAGCGACAGAGCTGTACTTGAAATTTGTGTTTGAGAAACGGTGAGTACTGTTTCATTCACTTTTTTTTTTACTTTCTTTTCTCCTTACAAACGTAGTTGTTTCTTAAAAGTCCTAACTTTCAGGACATCCTGTGTATCTGAAATGACGAGAACGAACAGTTGTATCCCAGTTGTCATAAAAAACAGACAAGATGTTAACGTCCATGTGGAGCAGCGACCGCCGTACTGGCTTCTAAGAACCAAAAATCGTTTTCGTGATTGGAGTATCAGTAACCGTGTGTTGAAATTTCATCAATATTCTGTCGGCACTTTCCAAGTTATAAAGGGACCGACAAAAATGACTGTTAATGATGTAACGTCGAAAAATCATATTTAATTTTATAAACTTTCACGAATACTTTGCCAATGAGGAGGTTCCAATTGTTTAGACAGTTGAAATGAGAATCCTAGTAAAGTGGAGTACATCCCTGACAACATTTCTTCAAAATTTCAGAAAATTACATAGGTAGCGGGAGCGGGAGATTGAACGATGACGTCACATGACACCAGCTAACATTACTACCACAAGTCGCGCACGCTCCGCGTCTTATACAATTGTTGCTCTGCTCCGTATTCACGATTGACGGTGAAAATGGGTCAGACCATCGACTTACGAATACTACTATTGTACAAAGGTATACAAATACAGGTGCGTCACCTCCAGAAAGATTTATTTACCTGTGCCAAAATATAGAAGAATTGGAATGAAGTGGTGCAGGTGATGAAAAGGGACAGGAACGATAGAGTTGTCTCTGTTGGAAATATAATACTGCTCTAAATATCGTTTATGTATTAAGTTAAGATGTTAAAAAGGATCAAAATAAATTTTGGTGTATGCACGTATTGCGATGGATTGTAATTGATGTAGGATTAATAAAAAAAGAAATTATATACACACCGACCATTGTGACGAGCCGGTTCATAGGCCGCATAAAAGGACTGTTATGCACGACTATATTTCCTGTGCCTCAAGTTCCGCCCTTCTAGCAAGGGTAAGTATAGCCCTGAGTCACAGCTCCGTCACATTCTGGGGATCCGAAGCGTTGTATCCCAGAATTGTCTGCCTGCAGTAGCTCAGAGCCTCAACCCCGCGGCGTCAACACATGGAATGTCCAACCACACAATCCTATGCAGAAGACGCCTCATTGTGTTATGTCTAGGCAACAGTCCCACCAACAACCCAAAGCTGGCTCTATTCAAAGATAAGCAAATGCCACTGGGCCCTACGATGAGCTCCCGTGCCTGAAGAAGACGTCTGGAAATGTTTCTCGATTCCAGAGAGTGTTGCCTAGCAATTCAGTTCTCCATTATCTTCCTGACTCTTTTGGGTGGGCATCCTTACGGCTGGTTCAGGACCAACAAGCTTACCCGCTGATCCTGCTTTCGCGAGAGCGTCCGCTATATCGTTACCCTCACTGACTCTACCGGATGCCTCGCTGCTAAACTAATGCTGCATTGCAATACAAGGCTCGAAGTAATTGCTATAAATGATTGTCTTACTTGCCAATCGACACTATACGACAACAATAATTAATTGATTAATCGACAAATGTTTTGCAAATATAGCCGGATCGACTATTTCGATTTCTAAGAATCGATATTTAATTCGTTATTAGCAATCTTAGAAACACTTAAAACTTAATTTTACGCGTGATTAAAACATTTTTTGTACACATTTCAGAAACGCTATTTCGATGTTAGTTATTAGCTATCCTGGGCACATCTAAAACTTAAATTTGAGCTCAATCAAAATATTTCCTTACGAAAATATACACCATATCATATCCGCCACTTTGATCTTAGACAAATGGATATCATATTCGTTATCAGCGACCTGTAAAACGTAGAAATATGTTTTTTTTGTAAAATTCAGGGAATATTCCTAATTTTGGCAATGCAAAAAAGAACATACTGGGACATTATCCTTTAAACCGTAGCGAGGTTTGATTATACGTTGGTCGTGCAGTCAACCTTTTTTTTAAATTACGGAGGCTCAGATTCTTGAGGTCTACTGCCAAGCTGTTATACAGTTTCGCGGCATTGTATGAAAAGCTACGCTTAAACAGTGAATGCTTAGGAATAACCCAAAGATGTGTATTGCGAATTACTTTATTATCAGGCAGTCTGGTAAGTTTATTGTATAGATAAAACTAGGTGTGTACTGATGTGAGAAAATGAAGTTTTCTTATGTTAATCATGGTAAGCCAACCAGAATCCATAAAGGCCTTACTGACATGGTCATACTTTCGGATACCATATGCAAACCTTATGCAAGAATTTTGAATTCGCTGAGTGTGTAAAATATCTGTTTGCAAAAAGGCCAGGTCCATATCTGCGGTCACAGTAAGCCAATTTAGACAAAATCAAAGCTTTACAGAGTTTGACCTTCATTAATGTTGATAACATACTCCTGCTGGGATAAAGTTGTCTGAACACGTTATAGGATTCCTGGCACAAGTGACTAACATGTTTTGTATATCTTAGATCAGAGTCCAGCCATATGCCAAGATTTTTGTTCAGTTCAATCTGTGCAGTAACAGCTTTGGATGCGGAGAACGATATATATATATATATAAAGAGAATACGATCATGCGGAGAAAGGTATACAACAACAAGTAGGAGAATAATGGGCAAAATCCGCAAAAAGGAGGAAAGTGGATTCGAGCAGAAAATAGAATAGGTAACCCGAGCGATACGTATTTCTGCTGGTTGGCTTCATCAGGCCAGAAATGAATGGACATATGAAACTACAAAAGTAGATACACATGCCCACACATCCGGAAACGGGTGTAACCTGAGGAAACGAAGTTGGAGGGAAAAAAAAAACGACACACGAAGTCCACAACAAGAGCCAACCTACACATTGTAGTATAAAATGGCTATACGACCTCGAATATTCAAGGAGACGTCTAACCACCACCACGTGCCTGATGAAGCCAACCAGCAGTACGTATCGCTCGGGTTACCTATCCTATTTTCTGCACGAATCCACTTTCCTCCTTTTTGCGAATTTTGTCCATTATTTTCCTACTTGTTGTTGTATACCTTTCTCCGCATGATCATATTCTCTTTGTAGATCCTTTGGGCTTGAAGTACCACAGCAAGTGGCTATAACCGGCCGCGTGGTGGTGGTTAGACGTCTCCTTGAATATTCGAGGTCGTATAGCCATTTTATACTACAATGTGTAGGTTGGCTCTTGTTGTGGACTTCGTGTGTCGTTTTTTTTTTCCCTCCAACTTCGTTTCCTCAGGTTACACCCGTATCCGGATGTGTGGGCATGTGTATCTACTTTTGTAGTTTCATATGTGCATTCATTTCGGGCCTGATGAAGCCAACCAGCAGAAATACGTATCGCTCGGGTTACCTATCCTATTTTCTGCTCGAATCCACTTTCCTCCTTTTTGCGGATTTTGCCCATTATTTTCCTACTTGTTGTTATATATATATATATATATATACAGGTATATCTGGGTATCGTCGGCATAATGATGTAACTGAGAAAAATTAACTCATTCATGCAAGTCACTTGTGTATAAGCTGAAAAGGAGTGGACCCAAGACCGAACCTTGTGGAACACCGAAAACCTTATTCAACGAGGAAGAGTAATATCATCTTTAACTGTACTCTGAGTGCGATTTTTTAAGTAGCTCTCAAGAAGTCGTACCGAGTTATAAGAAAACCGAAATATATCAATTTTGTGAGAAGCGTGTCGTAGTCTAAGGTGTCGAAAGCTTTGCTGAAGTCGAGTAAAATAAGACAAGTGCAATTACCTTAACCAATTGCTCTATAATATCATCCTTAAGCTTCATTAAAGCCATGGAAGTACTATGATGAGGACGAAAACCTGACCGGAAGCTAGTAATAATATTATTTTGAAAGCATAGGTAAGCATTTTTTCTTTCATGATGAGTTCTAAGAGTTTTGATATGGTAGGCACAATACTAATCGGTCTTAGGTCAGAGAGCTCATCGGGTCAGTTACATTTAGGTATTGACCTCACCAAAGCATGCTGCCATGCAAAAGGAAATGTTCCAGATGTGATTGAGAAATTTAAAATAAACGTGATATACTCTATCAAATCAGAGGACACTAACAGTAACATTATGTAACGAAATATCATCCGAGCCTACAGCATTGCTTTTAATTTTATTAAGAAATTTGAACACAGGGTGGGAATTAACTGTTGTGAATCTAAAAGAATCTTAGCTTGCATTACATGGGTATCGTATTTTCTAAGCATATCAATTTGCGTTCACTGTGTTGATATTATATATAACATAATTTTTTAACTCCTTATAGTAGTTGTAAGCTGTACTTTTAATACATTCATATTTTTTAAAAGCTTTATCTCTAAGTGACATCATTATTTTTAAATTATATGTACGCCAAGGAGCAGGCGGCTTACTAACCTTCACTTGACGATAAGGTGCGTGGCGATTAAAGATAGTTTTAAGATTTACTTCAAGATGATCCACCATAGAGTCTACATCTGATAGTGTGTAGATGAAGCTCCAATTAACAGAAAGTAGATCGTTATAAAGTAAATCTGCGTCAAACTTTTAATAATCGCGGTATCTTAAAAACTTCTCATATCTACTCGCTTTAGGAAAATTAATTTTAAAAGTCAAAACACAATAGTCTGAAATACCATCATCAAGTGTATCGATAGAAGTGAAGTCATCCGGATCACCTACTACGAGCCCCTTCCCACTTCAGTTGGCCCAACTATTGAATTCTTAGTTTTTTTCTTATTAAACACAAATAATAAAAATGTAGCAGGGTGTTAGATGATTAAAACATTAACAATGAATATTTTGATAATATGTAGTAGAAAACACCAACTTTTTCTTTCCCTAATCAAATTTGCAGCATAAAAAAAACACATGTTGCAATTACAGCATATCAACCTATTTTCATTTCAATGCAAAATAAGTCTAGGTGGCTGTGAAAAATAAAAGCCATGACAATTGTTTTTATTAATCACAGCTGTCAGGGTACGTTTAAAATAGTTTTGGGTAGTTAAGGTTTTCAAAATGGGTAGAGAAAAGGTTATTAGTGGGAAAATTCGGTTACTGATAATTAAATTTTTTAATTCTGGGAAATCAAACTCAGAAATTGCAACTTTGTTAGACTTATTGCGGTACACTGTGAGAGATATTGTTAGAAGATATAACGTAACTGGTTCAGTTAATATTAAGCCAGGATATGTGAAAAAAAGTAATATCACGAATGCCGACCGAAAAGCATTAAGAAGAATAATCGTGAAAAACAGGCGTGCCAATTATTTACAATTAAGTGCTCTGTGGAGTGACGCTGTTGGAAGGAGAATTTCGAGATCCACAACTCATAGGGAGGCCCACAAACTGGGATTTAGCACTTGCAAGGTAAGTTTTCTTATAAAAAAAGTGAAGTAAAAACCCTAAAGTTGCACAAGTTGTTTATAGGCCAAAGAAAAGCCACTATCAACTCCACTGCAAAAGAAAAATCGACTTAGATTGGCTAAAGAACATAAACAATGGACACCTCAACAATGGTGTGCAATACAATGGAGTGATGAGGCCCGATTCGAAGTTTTTGTTGGTGACAGTCGCAGTACAGTTATTCGCAAAAAAATTAAGCATTCCATGTTGACTATCTGAAGAGAAAAGTGAAATTTCCAGCGTCCATTATGGTCTGGGGCAGTATGTCATCAAAAGGAGTAGGAAAGCTTCATTTCATAGATGGAAATGTGGATACAAATATTTGGCAATTTTAGAAGAATCGCTTTTACCAGTGATGGAAGAATGTTTGACATCCGGCCAAGATTTGTGTTTCAGCAAGATGGTGCAGCGTGCCATATCTCAAAAAAGGCTATAAAATGGATGGAAGAAAATAATGTACCACTTTTGAAATGGGTTTCTAGCAGTCCAGATCTGTCACCTATTGAAACTTTGTGGCACGAGATGAAAAAGGTTCTACGACAACATCCTGCTCGTACAATCACCGCACTGAGACAAAAGCTTCAAGAAATATGGGATTGTTTTACACCAACTTTTTGCCAAAACTTGGTTAACACTATGCACCAAAGAATTTCATCCGTAATAAAAAATAAAGGTGATTTTACCCAATGGTAATCTTTCAATTGTTGCTTTGTTAACTTCGCGCATTTATTCGCACATTGTTTATTTGTTCAGATGTTCTATTAGTTATAGGTCTAAGTGATTTCAAATATGTATTTTTAACGACTAGAGTGTATCTAAAATGTTTTTGAGAAAATAAATTGTTTTAGAAGTAAATAGTTTCGTCATGTTTAGTTTATAAAGGCATATTTTGGTACAAATCTTGAAGTGGGCCAACTGAAGTGGGAAGGGGCTCGTATGAGTAAATTAATGTACTCGCAGATTTGGTTATTCTAGTACTCAGTAAGCTGCGTCAAATTATATACATACATCAAGGAAATCATACAACAGCTTGGTTTTACGATCTAGATTTAGGATATTTATATTTAGATCACCAGTTATAGCAAACAAATCACTATCTGGTAGAAAAAGATTCACTGCTGACTCCAATTCGCGAAGCATGTCCACAACGTTAGCAGAATTCGTTCAACATTTCCCTCAGAGCTCGATGTGGAGGGGCATCCTGAGCGTTGGTCATCTTTCACATCTTCTCGGCCTTTTCGAAACCTTTTCAACCAGTTGTTGGCGGCTGGTTCCTTCAGAAAATTGTCTCCATGAACTTGTTCCAAACACTCAAAAATCCCACGACCATTCTTGCCTAGCTTTGCAAGCAAGGTGATGTTGATGCGCTGTTCCTCGATCAGAGAAAGCTCCATGCCAACGGCAGGTAAAAAAAGGGTTTCTTTCAACAGGCACAGTCTATACTAAGTTACAATCAATACATTGCGGCTGGTCAGCTTGAACGCTAAGAATGAATGAGATAACGCAAAAGCGGTCATCCGCGTCAGTGTCGCGGCCCAGAAGCTGAATTTATGTTTTATGACGTCACAGCACCCAACGCTGAAAAGGTCATAAATTTCAAGTTGTCAGAATAATTCGTTCAGATTTGTGGAAGATTACAGTTATACTATTATATGCAAATTAAACTAGAAGTATTTTCTACTATATAAGAAACTTGCCGTGAGAAGTGAAAACAATATATCAATTCCGTAATTCTTGGTGACTACAATACTCTTGCTCAATGTGGAAGCTAACTTCATAGAAGTTTTAAACAGATATACTGAGCAAAAATCTGCTGGAAAGCTTTTCTGTTATAAAACTTTGATAAACTATTATAACAGAGTGTCACCATTGCACTTATTCGAACTTTCAACTTTGTGTTCTAGAGTACCATTCTGTGTTCCAGTCATGACATAATATTTCAACTACCAAAAGTTGCAGCAAAGTGAATTTTTGTTTCACCAGCGCATAGATTCAAGCTGCAACGTAGCGCGAGTCAACCTAAATGAAGTCGTAACGAATACAAAGAGCATTGTGTTGTCGCTTTCGTAAAGTGAGGTGGATTATTTGCGAGAAATGCTACTACGTAGGTTTCATATATTTAGTAAGGTGGAATTGCAGCTATTAAGCTAGACACAAATTGCCGACCCGAAAATAGGGACATGTGTATTTATCAAGTGGTCAAAGACAAAGGATCTTCAAAACTGTAAAGGATACAAAGTCGATCAATGCTTAGGAAGCTATTCATGTATACTGTGTGTTCATACTGGCGGGTACGGAGTGCCACGCTATACAGGTTGATTCACCCAAAATGAAACATCATATGCAGGACCGCATTTTAACCCATTTATGCCTAAAGAGTTGCAAAAATGTGTTTTTTATTATTTTTCAAAAAACCTTATTAAACGACGACACATTGGAGGTATTTTCAATTTATTCTAAAAAAAAAATACATAAACAGTAGTTAGTTCTTTATTATGTACTATACATAGTACATTAGGAATAAATAAAATATTGCAAATTTTAAAGAGTACCTATGATATTGAACAAAACATTTCACGTGAAGGCCGACATCACATTTACTACATCTAGCAGTCGTGCGCTCATGACAGTGTGCACACCTTGTTTGTTTGCCTTGTGGAATGACTAAATGATCTAAGCGGTCATACCTTATGTCACCAAAATTTCTTGATTTACTTTGCTGGTACGTATAATTCTTCTTATTTTGTGCCAATATAGTTGTAGCTACACTTCTTCTAAATTGTAATTGATCCACGTTACTTCCTCGCTTTTTATAAATATGACAGTCGTTTGTCAGGGCCATATCTACACATTGATAGATCAACGAGAAATACCATTTTTTGCCTCGGATTTGTACTCTGTATTGAGCTATATTCTGGTCTGACCTATCCACCCCGCCCATACATTTATTATACAGCTTGACAACTTGGGGCTGATCTACATAAACAAACTTTTTTCTTTTTGAGAATACCGCTTTACTGAATTTACTGGTTCAATTCCAATCGTTACAATATTGTTGTCATTTTACAAAAATTAAGTTTTTATCTTTTACTTTGGTATAATCAAACACTTCACGTTGTTCCTTTTTCATAAGTTTTGAATTTTTCAAATAAGACATGGGTATACGATTTTCACAAATTGTTCCTGTACCACATATGCCCTCGTCAGTCAAGCTTTCAAACAAAGCTGGCGAAGAAAAAAAATTATCAAATACAAAATGAAACCTAAGATTTGCCCATTTGCTTTTTAGCCTATCAGCATAGCTGAATACAACTGATGCGCCAACACCTAAAGATTTGTAAGCCGCTTTCACATACGTCGAAGCACCCTGATAAGGTTCAAACCATAAGATGTAACCAAGAGTAGTAGCGCCAACCCAAAATTTGAACCCATAACGTATTGGTTTCCCGTGGATATACTGTTTACAACTACGTCGCCCGTTGTATGGAACCATTGCCTCATCAATACTATGATGCTCTTCTGGTACTAAAAAAAATGTTATTTAGGTGATTGAAAAGACGCCTTAGTTTAGCAAATTTATCATTTGCATCCAGAGCTTCATTGTTTAGGAAGTGAATGTGAGACATTATAAATTCAAATTTATCGCGAGAAATAGCTTCAGAAACAAGTGAGTTGTGTGAATCACTGGATTTTTCCCAATACACCCTTCTGCGAGATACACTACTGAAGCCACTCAACAATAATATGCCTAGAAAACATTTGATTTCAGATTTACCATAACCATAATATTCCTGTTTTTCTGTTGAGCATACCAGTTTGTCTCCTTAACTATTATGTTCAAAATTTCGTCATCAAAAAAACTAAAAAATTTCTCGGTTGGGGACTGCTCTTGTTCGTTTTGATTTTTGCTGTTTATTGGAAGCGCATACTCATTTCTTGGCAAATCTTCTTTTACGTAATTATATGTTTTCTTTTACTTATTCAAAAATAATTTACCTAAAACCATTTTATTTTTGTTTTGAGTATGAACATATTCGTAGACCCCTTTTTTCCTGATGTACTAAATATAGTACACCTAACTTTA
This sequence comes from Acanthoscelides obtectus, assembly GCA_963669975.1. NCBI lineage: Eukaryota > Metazoa > Arthropoda > Insecta > Coleoptera > Chrysomelidae > Acanthoscelides > Acanthoscelides obtectus. The sequence continues at coordinate 610,288 of CAVLJG010001231.1, forward strand.
TCATAACCTCACAAACAAAGCATAAATGAAACACATCATAAAATCATAAAATCTAGAAGCCGCAACTAAGGAAATAATATTTTCATAAAAATAAACTAGTTTTTTTTTTATTTTATGTCATAAAAAACCTACTTACTTTGCAAAGCGCACGCCATATTCATTCATCTTCCATTTTCCAGTATACAAAAACTGACTTCACATACAAAATATTGCACAATACGCAAAATTACTCCGTACTGTACGAGACCCACCCGCAAACTGTCGCCGCGAGGTATTCAATTTAACCAAATCGTACAGATATCTACAGGAACAAACAAGTTTAGGCTGTACTATTCATAGTACATTAGGCATAAATGGGTTAAAGGGAGGTTGAAGTTTGAAAATAAAATACATTTTTTTTAATATCTTCAAAACAGTGGCGACGCGTGACTTTTCCTAAACTGTTACCAAAACCAAATGGGAAAAATGTTATTAAAAAAAGTTTATTTTGAACCTCCCAAATATAAGTTTTTGCTTATTTTAGGTATTTTATTTAAACTATTTTTAAATTAAGGTAAACATGCCTGGACTGAGCGTCTGGGGCACTTGATATACCTCATCGTCTTATGCTATGACTAATCCAAGTCGTCCGAAAAAAACAGTCGACGTTTCTAGATATTCGGAAAATTTTTGATCTTTTTTGGCAATGAATCTTAACAATTTCATGTAATTTCCTCTATCATCGGAGTCATATCCCCTTCAAAATGAACGGTAATCCCTGTTTTGCCAAAAAACATACGGTATCTAGAAGTGTGCTGCCTAAAAGCTCGGTTAAGTCAACTTTCGATTCTTGTTTTGCCAAACTGAATTAAATTGGCTACACATCTCACATGTAACCGAGGAATTTCATGTACCCTCTTTAGAGTCCTAAAACTATTTAAATCGTTGACTCCGCTGCATTTTATTCTGTATAAAACAGAAGACATCGCCAACAATACAATCTGTTTTTTACAACCACATAAACAACAGTTTCTATATACCAACTTAATTAAAAAAAACAACCTACATTTTTTTATTCCTTTTTAAAATCATCAAAAATAGGCGTTGGTCTTCCATTTTCAATGATCTCCTTTTTTCTTAAAAATTATACAAGGAAAATGACTTTTCAAGTAGTTGATCGATTACGCAGCGACACTCATCCATGGTTAATTGCTCGCATACTACAGCCGGTAACCAAAACGGCTACTAACGAGTGAGAAGTGAGTAAATAAATCAAAAAATGGTAACAAGCCCACATAATAGTCGCAGCGCCCCACGCACTCGGGCGACAGCGATCAGACACGAGCCGGAACCGACGGTTAACGACACACTACCAAGTGTATCCATAAATGAAAATGGTAACAACCGACAACCAAGTCGAGGCCTAGACACTATGGGGCGCATTATTTTCGTGGGTCTAATTTGCTATTTACTGAATTACTATTAAATATCGCTGTTGGTAAACAAATAAATGAAATTATTTCACAGTTCTTAGTAATAACATATTTATTTTTAAGATTTTTAACTGTTACCAATGTTAACAATGGTTACATGGACGCTTCGCCACTGCTTCAAAACCATAATCTGAAATGAACTAAAATTTGTTTTGTGGATTAATCTCAGTATTGTCCATATTCAAAAGTCTTCACTTAAAATTAACGTGCACCAGTGGTGGAGATACAGGGGATTAGTGGTATTATTTTTCCAAATAAAAATAGTCTTGGTATCAAGGCTTCCTATTTTTTTTTTTGAAACTATGTCGGCTCTTCATGAATGATCTAATTTGTTTTATTTTTATTTTGACGAAAACAGTGCACTCTAGGAAAAAACATATAAGTAATTATTTGTAGCTAGTTAAAGGAAAAATTACATATTTGGAAAAATAATGCCACTCATACCCTGTATCTCCACCACTGATACACGTTAATTTTGAGTAAGGACTTTTGAATGTCAACAATACTTAGGTTAATCCACGTACCAAATTCCAGCTTATTCCAGTTGGCGGTTTTGCAGATATTAAATAATTTTTTTTATTTTTAAACTTCAGTATCTTTTTAATGGAGCCCTCGAGGCAAAAATGTTCCATAGAAGACCCCCCTAAAAATGCGGTCGTGTGTACGATGTTTCATTTTGGTCACGACTTGTGAATCAGCCTGTATTTAAAATAAAAGTTTAACTCAAAGATTATAGGGTCTAACATAAGGGTTCTGCAATATTTTTTTCGTATGCAGGGTGTTGCAGAAAAGCGCTTTAGTATTGAGTTTAATTTTGTCAAAAGAAATACCCTGTATATTTTTAATGGAAACGAGATACGAAATTGGTTGATTGGGGGCAAGTTGCGCATTCAGTTAACCAAATTTCGTTTTTATTTCCTCTTGACTTTATTCGAGGCGTAATTTCAAACTAAAAGGTACAATAATCGCCATTTCCTCTCCTCTACATAAAGACGTAAAGGGAATTTCAATATGAATATTATTTTGATTTCTACTTTTTATGAATTTCAATCATCAATATTATTTTTCCTCGAATTGAATTTTTGAACAAATAAATAGAGGTTTTAATTCTAATTTCATAAAGGTATAATATGTCATACATTAACTTTGTCAAATCTAATTTATTTCAAGAAAACTTATATTCTCTTAGTGGGCTTTAAAAATGGCAGTTCGTCACATAATTATTCGATTAAATTGCCAATTCTTCAGTCTTTGAGAAACGTGTTTGAAGGACATTGAGGTAATTTGCTGACTTGTCGCTCCACATGGCACCTCATCCGTATATTAATACTGTATATGTGGATGCAAGATGTGCGGATCGGTTTAAAGTTGACAGATATACAATGTGTTAAGGGAACTGCTACATCGTCGATGCTTTTATTTACTATGAAATGTTTCCATCGGTTACATAAAATACTACTGTCTTCAATGTTTTTAACTTTAAAAGAGTGTTGGTTTGGGATCTTCTCTATTCGATGAACTATGAAAATAAATAAAAATGATAAATACTGCTTTACTCTGAAGCATTTTTCTGAGACAACTTGTATACTAAACAAAATATATGACACACATTATGTTAGGCACTTTAACTTGTGTATAGAACCTTTTCTCTAAATGGTCACGGCAAACAGAAGGAGATAAAATGTATAATGGGACACAATATATACGGCATGAATAGCTCTTGCCAGCGGCAGCTGTGGTGGGGAAGCAGCTGAGTATTACAACACGCATTATTTTACAGGGCATCAATTTAGCATTCTTGTGTCACGGACATGAAGACTAGATATAGTAGGGTAGGCTCATAGAATGGGAGTGAAGTCAAAAGTAATGAGAATGAGGGCGGAATATCTACTATAGTCATTGCGTGAGAAATATATCTTAGGTTCTGCCTATGTAGCAAGCCTATCATGTCTACATTTCTCTCTCTCACACACGTGGATGCATATACACATACGTAAAATGACTACGCGCACCACATTTCCAAGAGTCATGCCCTTCTTACCAGCAGCATTTTAATAATAATAATAATAATGTTTATTTCCAACAGGCAGATACACCCAATTACAGGAAATATCAATAAATATCAATTAAGCGCAGTACATAGATAAGAATTATAGTATACAGGGTTATCCAAATTAAGTGTCCACCATTAGTAACTTTGTTATTAGTGAAAATACAAAGTTGTTTGAATTAGCAAACTAGTAGCATTTTTAACGCTGGTAAAAATGAGAAATAAAAAAAACAATTGAGAGTCGTTATTTTGATTTTTTTCAGTAAAATAACATTTTTTTAAATGGAAACCCCTGTATATTATATTTTTTTCTGTTAAAGCATCAAATTTTAAACAAAAAAGTTCATAATGACTTTTCCGCTAAAGTCAAAAATAAAGTCAAAATAACGATAAGTATTTTTAATTATTTGCAGTATTATAATATTAAGACGGCTATGAAAACAACATGGCGTTCGCGATTTGACAGCATTAAGATAAGCGACAAATTGTTAAACTGGACATACACGCAACTAGAAGGCTTTGGAAAACAATGATAAAATCAAATAATGCCAAACATTAGTGTAAATACTTGTTTATAAGCTTTATTGTGTCATTAATTTAAAGAAAAATGTTCTCCCATGAAGAAAAGTGTGATATGTTAGAATGCTATTTAGTGTGCAGAAAATCCTCCTTGAGAGCAAGAGAATACTACAGTGAATTATATCCCGCTCGCATTCAACCGTATGAACGATATTTTCTGAGACTTTATCGAAAATTTAGGGGCAACGAAAATGTTTTTGCTAAAACAAGGGCAAAAAAAGAATTCATAATAAGCGAGGCCACGGAAATTGCAGTTATTGGATATTTTGAAGCTTATCGTGAGAATTCAATAGCAGATATTCTCAAGGACTCTAATTTCAGTTATGGTACTGTTCAAAGGATTTTAAAAAAATACAAATTTATTCCGTATAAGTACCGACCAGTTCAAACGCTTTTGGCAGGGGATCCAGAGAGAAGACTTGTTTTTTGCCATTGGTATCTTAGCTTCTGTCGCCAAAATGTAAATAACTTTCGTTACCTTTTATGGACAGATGAATCAAATTTTTCAAATTCTGGAATGTTTAATAGAAAAAACCACCATTACTGGTCAAGAGAAAATTTTTTGTTAGTACATCCAAGAGGCCCACAAGTCCGTTTCAGTTTCAACGTTTGGTGCGGTATAATTGGTTCAAAAATTGTTGGCCCGTTCTTTTATGAGGGAACCCTAACTGGTGAAAGATATGTGGAATTTATGTCAGTAATTCTGACTAATTTCTTAGACGAATTGGATCTTATAAGTAGACATCATCTGCATTTTCAGCAAGATGGCGCACCTGCCCACAACTCCAGAGGTACTTATCATTTTCTAAGTACTACTTTTAATGATCAGTGGATAGGAACAAATGGCCCAATACAGTGGCCTCCCAGATCACCAGATCTAAACCCACTTGATTACTTCTTGTGGGGTTACTTAAAGAACCAAATTTACAAGCGAAGGTACGATAACCTTGACGCGTTAAAGACTGCAGTTAGGGAAAAGATAACCCAGATAGATGGTAGGACCATACTTAAGACAGTTCGAGCAGTTGAAAAACGTGCCCAAAAATGTATTGAAGAACAAGGTGGTGTTTTCGAGCATCTTCTTTAAAAAAAATTGTTATTGTATTTTGTAAGATTATAAGTTGATGTTGAAAATAAAGTTTGTCGATACAATTTAATTGTTTCAGATTGGAGGCCATAACTTCAACAATTTGTAACCTAGGAGAAAAGTTATTGTAAGCTTTTTTGTTTAAAATTTGATGCTTTAACAGAAAAAAATATAATATACAGGGGTTTCCATTTAAAAAAATGTTATTTTACTGAAAAAAATCAAAATAACGACTCTCAATTGTTTTTTTTTTATTTCTCATTTTTACCAGCGTTAAAAATGCTACTAGTTTGCTAATTCAAACAACTTTGTATTTTCACTAATAACAAAGTTACTAATGGTGGACACTTAATTTGGATAACCCTGTATAGGTAAGTAATAATCAACCATAATATTCAACCTTAGAAGTTCTTCAAGGTAAAGTTCAATAACGCGAGATTTAGTGACATTAAATATGTCGCAGTTACTGATACTATTGAATATTGTACACATCCTATGCACAGGGGACTTGGACAAGACATTGGTATGGCAGAAATCATAATAAAATGTGGCACAATAGCGGTTACCTAAGCGAGGAACAGTAAAACGGATCTTACTTAGAATATACGGACAGTAAACCTTATTGTGGAGTAAATTGAACAAAAAAGACAGAGCAGAAATATTTCGGCGTACTTCGAGCGGTTTGATATCAAAAGTTTTGAGCAATACATTATGGTCGAAGCCTTTTTGTGGATAGAAACCATTGCATTTGACGAACATAAACTTCACTGCTCTCCGTTGAATAGATTCCAATCTGCTAATAGACTTTTGATAAATAGGTGCCCATATAAGCGATGCATATTCAAGCTTGCTTCTGACGTATGCTAGATATAGAAGCTTTCAACGTTTGAGAAACCTGACCAGTTTCTAACACAGTACCCTAGCATTCGGAAAGCAGCATCATCAGCAAAAAATAAATGATGACATTTAATCTCAACCGACAAATCATTAATAAATATTAAAAATAATAAAGGTCCCACGTTAATAGTGTTCTGTCCGAAAGATATGACTGGAGGAGCGAGAGTAGATTTTCAGAGAATCCTAAGATTAATAATTTATGTAGTAATAAGCGATGGTTGACTCGGTCAAAGGCTTTCTGTATATTTGTATAAACTACATCAATGGCCTTGTTGATCCAGAGTCTTGGTAACAAACTGGGCAAAACAAGCTAAATTAGATGTTGTTGACCGCCCAGAAACAAATCCATGTTGAAATTCAGCGATATGGGGCCTGAAAAAATTATAAATATGCTCGTAAATAATTATCTCGAATAATTTGCTAAAATTACTCAAAATGACAATCTGACGGTAGTTCGTCATATCAGATGTATCACCGCTTTTGAAAACAGGGCATACTTTAGACATCTTCCATATTTGCGGAAAACAACATGTGCCTACCATCATTGACTTCATAGGAATGCCTGTGTTCCCTTACGCTGGTTAACCTCGTATGGCTAGTTTCATGGTCACGAGGGTGGCCACAGTAGTAGACTCTTCGGTCTCCTGATCAGTCGTCGTGCGGTGTGTGGGTTCGAATCCCGTCCCAAGAGAAATGTTTCTCTTGGCTATGGATGTTGTGATTGTCCGTAGATGGTAGACGGTCTCAGACTGTCGAACGCGGAGGTACCACCCGGCGGATCTCGTAGACGAAGCCAGACTGGGTGCATGTTGCATGCACACGTGTTTCCTCGCCAGAGCCCGTTTGGCGTTCCCCCTTTCCCATGTATCCTCCTACAGCCCCACAGTACCCCATGGGTGTTTAGGCTTTAGGCCTTCGTGGTAGTTGGAGTATGATAAGAAACGAGAGTAAGACGTGTGGTTAAATTTTTTTTTTGTTTCAGCCTGTTCAGTATCTGTTGGAGTATGGACGTTGGTGGCGATCTCCGTAGAGCGCTACTACGCCATCTGCCATCCGCTGCGGTCACTGCGATGGCAAACTTTGGGACACGCATATCGGCTCATAGCAGCGATATGGCTGGGAAGTTTTGTATGCATGTCACCAATAGCAGCCCTAAGTCAACTTCAACCGACTAGACAAGGTAGGAAGTCATCAAATTCTTATTTATCTTGAAAAAAAGGTACTGAACACAACGAATGCGATAAACATTTATAATAGTAATTTACAGTAGTAATCATAGACAACGTCAACATGTGAGGACGATAAACACTTAGATGGCACATTTTCATATTTAAAAACATCATAGATAATCGTTCATATAGAAACGTTACGTCAAAAAACTATGGACAGTTAAAATATTCCTTCGGTGAATAAAAGGTATTTTCTATTAAATAAGCTTTCAACGTTTTTTTTTCTTTAATTTCAAATGAATTTGCGCATTCTTTTATACGTACTGGCAAACCATCAAAACTTTTTACACCGTTATATGGGCTTTGCTCATAACGTATGTCCTAGAAGTTTTGGCACAAAATATTTATCGGATTTTTTTTTAATGAATTAATTTATTTATATACTAACTAGTTATCATAAATTACAACTCAATATTGGACTAAACTATACTATCGAATTATGTGGAGTGGCCCATTCTGCTCTACCAGATGCTTTCTTCGAACGCTTATCATGAGGTCCTACACGGAATTCAGATCAATTTCTCTCAGTTTTTTGTAAATTCTCCGTGGTCTTGGGCTTCCCAGCCTTATGATAAACGTTCCTATACAGTAAAGCCCAAAAATACTCTAAGCTTCACCCCTCACTCTTCCCACAAAAGGTTTGGATACACCTCTATTATAAATTGCGCATCAGACAAGGATTTTATCTGCAAATATCGCCTTATTCTTGTATCTAACATTGTCAGGGCATTCCTCTACGTTGTCGGTATTAAATCCGTCGTTTCACTTTATTTCAGAATTACTCAAAGTGAATTTTTTTCGTCATCTAAAATAATGATTTTTCTATTGGCTTCTAACCAATCTCTTTGATCCATGTGGAGTGAATGCACGTGGTGTTCCACTTTTTGGGAGATTCAGATATGGTATTCCCTGCTCGCATTCCGCTATTGCTGTTACTCTCGTATTTCTAATTTATAGGACATCTTAAGGAGAAAGCTTCGAAATAAATAAATGTCAACTGATTGTAAAGTAAGTAAACAAACTTTTGTTTCCAAAAGCAACTTGATATTATTTTGTGTTTGTTAAAATTAAACCCAATGACTCTTTGCCAAAACTTTTAGGACATACGTTATAACCTGGTTTTATGGTTTGGCACACTTAGACCCAATTTCACCAACAACAGTCCGTTATTCTCCACCTATAGGGTAACAGACCTTCAGATACAGCGAATGAGCTTCAAGTTCCAATCAACAAATTTTAGCAACCAATAGCTATGAAATGTTGAAAACAAAATACTGTTAAAGTATGAGATGACAACTTGTCATTGAAACATTACCAGCTTATTGAATATTAAGAAATTACATATCATTCAGTCAAAATTTTAAGACATGTTTGATTTTTGAATTAAATTCATGTTGATTTTTTATTCATGTTTATATTATTTTCTTCTATTGACATGTGATACTGGGTGTTTTTTCCTATAAACCTTTTGCAGATAGCCATTAAGCACCTACTTGATGACAGGCTCTACCAAAAGATATTGCTCGTTTCCAAACATTCATTCATTTACTTGCCGTTCATCAGAACCATTATGGCACCTTAGATTGATATTCCCACAAAACCATTCAGGTTTTTTGATATCCATACATTCACAAAGATGAATATTTTTCGTTGTTCAGGAATTGAACAAACATCCACACTATATTCACAGCGATTAAGAGATTCCCAAATATATGCCTTAAAGCTACCAGCAAACCTATAAAACCTGCAAAAAAAACTACAAATTTGCCATATTTTTCTTTTTTCACGAGTACACATTCTAGGTTATATTTATATTAGACATTATTTGAATACATCTGATTATTGCATTTCAAGGAGTGACACATGTGTGGGATCTGTCAACTCTTGGTACCAGTCACAAAACATACTCTGAAGGTTTAATTCCAATCACACCAAGGTGACTTGTGTGGTTATCAGCGGCCATTTTGTGAGGGTGCGACAGGGTTGCAAGATTGTGCATCCATATCCCGTTTCACCCTCCTGGTCCCATTGGAGCGGGTTCCGCCAACTGTTGAAATATACTCTACTATGCTTTATAAGACTATTCGTGACATTTTTCCCAAAATCGTTGCACAACACTTGAGAAAATGCAAATGAAAATTTAAAATTATTTCCATGACGCCGCAAAATAGCTCCGTCAGTACCTTGGGTTATACATCCTGACAGTAGGGATGTTCCATAGGATCCTATATTTAGAAGTATCAATACATTTCACGAGTATCGTCATCTTTCGATCCGGACTGTGTCAGAAAGAGTGACTGCCATTTGGCTGCGACATTACCCTGCCAAATCAGACATATCTTTCATCATTTTCAAAGAAATTGTACAAAATCTTCAAATTTGTGAAGTTAGCGAGTTTCACTTCATACGTTCTTACCAGACATGCCCAAATCATCAGTTGCTGGCGTGATATTCATCCCGACCGCTGCATACCCACGGCTGGGCGACCTTTATGTTAAATTTGTATTGATAGGGCAGCGGGTTATGCTATAAATCATATGTCACAGTGTTTGTGTACTGATTGCAACGGTTAGATGATACCAAAAATATTTTCATAAATAGGAGATCTTTCTCAATCCGGATCGAACAATCTACCAAGGATGCTTATAATCATGATACCTAGTAAATTTTCACGAAAAAAATGCAAAACCAGCAAATGTAAAAGATTCATTTTGCACCCTCCACCACGGGAAGTGATCGTCGTTAGACTTGGCAACCCTTGAGTGACAGATAGATATCCCCGCCAGTCAACGACCGCCAGTCAAAAACACAAACAATAAACATTACTAGTTTTGATGATTTTTGGACTTAAAAGGGCATTATTTATATATATATATATATATTGTATATATATATATATATATATATATAATTTTTTTGTCTATGTCCATAGTAATTGCATTATGCATCAGGGAGATGTAGGGATTGACACGTCTTACACATATTATCTGCGTTTTAGGATGGAGAGGACATAATGTTTTTATTGCTTTGAAGAAATTCATTAACCCATAAATTAATAAATGATTACTATTATGACGTAAAGGAATATGAGGAATTGGATGGAATGTATTTTATATTCTATTTTCTTGCAAAATACAGACAAATCCACACTAATCAACAGGTATGTAATGATAACTTTCAGTATATTGAAGCTGGTAAATTCGAGAGTGCCATGTATTAACAAACGTCCAAATCTGCTGCCAAATTTAACAGCTAGAAAATCGACCTATTATTTGCCGCATTCCCATTCGCTGAGGGGGATAACGGATTTTTAAATGTAAACCTATAACATATATCAAAATACATGAAAGTTGTCCTGTTTTTTCTGTACAAAAGCATCATGTTGGAATCAAAAAGTGGTCTTGTTTATAATACAGTCGAATTTTCACGATTTTATCCAATACTTCAATAGAAATCACTAATATTCAGAGACCTTTGACAGCTTCTGTCAAATTACATTTCGATAAAGTATTTTCCCATTGGTCCATAATATTAATGTTGGTGAAATCGGCCCTTAGATTGTTACAGTTTCTAGTGATCAAATTACTGTAATCTTAACTTGGTCCTGTATTTATCGACGTTTAGCTTTGTATCAGTACAATTTTGTATGTATGTATTCTTGTGAGATCTGTCAACATTTTCAACTGTTTGAAGTACTCTCTGCAAGAGGTCATCTGAGGTAATTTTAATGCTGCTCTTAAAATTCATTTCTGGCATACAGGGTGTTTCGTACATGAACCGGCAAAACAAATATGGGTAATTGATGATTTTTGGTGGAAACCGTAATGCTCTAAGGGCTAAATTTTCTAAGATATGATTATTTTCGTTTTTTTTTTTTGATGATTTACCTACAATGGCGCAGAACCATCGTGATAACCTTTTTGTTTGTCGAGATAATAACACAAGATAAATTGGGGTCGATTCTGTATAGCATACTGAATCAGATGAGATCAATGGTTTGTACAAAGCTTCTTCATAAAATGACTTATGACATTCCAAAGTCGTAAAATGGCGCGGACGGAATAAACAACTTTAAATTCAAAATCCGATTACAAAAAAACTATACCTCTGGTGATACTTAATTTTATTCCAAAAAATTCCGTATTTCTTTGCCTTTCCAACAATATGCTATACATCATAGATATAATTTGGTTAGTGGTCAAAATTACAGGAAACAGTGTGTCGAGCTAATGATTTTTTGCGCGATTTATACATTTTATGTATATGTAATTTAACACAGATTAGGAATACCTCTTATGCAGGTGGATTTGCAGTTAATGACATCCGATACCTGGATCACCATAATACGTCTTAGGGTATGAATGACAACGGTTTACCACAATTGTACTATTTGGTTCAACAAGCAATTATTTTACTTAGCTATGACTTAAAACGATTTTTCATAAGTGTTCTAAACCGCTGCTATTAATGTCTAATCCCATAACCTGACAGGTATGTATTCCAGGTGTCGCACCTCATTTATTTCAGATTGGATTCCCAAGCTTACCTGTTAATTACATTTCAATTATGATCCTCATCATCTCATAGATAAAAGTGCATTACGAAATCAGGGCTAGCCGAGCTTTGACTATCTCTCATATCGGAAGTGTATTTACGTTTGATTTTCTTGCCTCTGTTTTTGTTAATGTTAGTGTTTTCAAAAATCATATCTCGGAAACCGTAGCCCTTAGAGCATTACGGTTTCCACCAAAAATCATCAAATGGTGTCCCCAATTACCTATATTTTTTGGTCGATTCATGTAAGAAACGCCCTGTATAAAAACCCCTTCAGACTTCGACGAGTGAAATCAAAATGCTATACTGTATCGTACTACAGATTGCATATAAGCAAAGTAAATCATTTTCAAGACTTCACTACTAACTTGATCTCTAATATTGTATATTAAATACCAGTTCATTTTCGATAACGCTGCTGTAATTAGTTCATCGAAAATATGATTCAAACGCTTTTAGTCGATACAGTTTGTCAAATTCCAACTTGTTCTGTTCTGTTTTCTCTTCTCCCATGCAACTGATAACTTTTGTTAACTAAAAATTGGGTGATCCAAATGTAAAACTGTTAAAGCTAATTCCTTCAAACCTTTTTTAAGTACCGATACGCATATGTTTTGTTAACATAATATGACTCTTCTTGAATCTGACATGCCCTTGCACCTACAGTGTTATTACATAAAAAAACCTATACAATGCCAAAGAACTCACTAAAGCATGAATCTGTTGACTAGGTAGCTGCTAGTGTGCAAATAGTTCATTTCGCGTCTGCTACAAGTGAGCATGAAGTGAACGACAGCTTGTTCCAAGTTGATATCTTGTAGAAATACCTACATAATGTCATAAAAACCTACATCATATCAAAAAACCGATATATTGTTACTTTTAAAGTTACGTAATAGCCCTGCAGTAGTCAAGTTTTGATTCTCGCAAATTAACTTTTTCACAGCTGTGCATTGTAAATGCTGAGCAATTGAACTTAATAGATTACACAAGCTTCTTGGAGCCGTTCGACCTGAATATCGACACCTAATGTTTCACATTCAGCTTTATTCAATTGGAGAGTCTCATTAAAATTTAAAGGACGATTGTTTCTCTTCGAACGATTTTCTGAATGATTGCCGGCGAATGAACAAATTTAAGGGCGGGTATTGAGTCTGATAGGGATAAGTGTTATATTTAAGGCATAACGTTATCAATAATTTTGTGTTGGAAAAATTGAACAAACCCGAAAAAATGGGTGCACCTCCCACGCTACGCTGTCATCAGTTTATGAAGAGATTACGCACAAGTTAGCTTCGTTGAGGAAAAACAAATCGTTGTGAGCATGTATTACAAAAAAATTAAATCGAACAAGTCAGTTGAATAGTTTTCACACATATGACAGCGTTGTGATCCATAATTTTCTTTCCTGACCTGCCAATTTTTCTTCTTTTCGGTTTTGAGCTTTTTCTCTAGCGCCATTAGACCGATTTTTAAAGACCACAAAGCTTTTTCGTCCTTGGCATAGTAGTAACCTTGAATAGAAGTTCTATTCAAATGTACAGAGGTATTACGTATCATGAAAAGTGACATTGTCCGTGACAATATGTAGGTTTGCTACAAGCTGTCAACTTAGCACTATGTTATAACGACAAAAAATATAAAGATGTTTTTAAAAGTTATAATCAGACATATGGGGAACTCTTAAAGGATTCAAAATCGCAATACTATTTAAGCAAAGTAAATAACCATGGCAATAGAAGTAAAGGAATTTGGAATGCAGTGCGAGAATTAACTAACACACCCAAAACGTCGTCAGATCAGTTTGTCTTACCAGTACATAATAATGTAAATGCTTTATCCAACCATTTGAATAAAAGCTTGGTCGGAGCTGCTCCAAAACTCCTCTCAAAACTACCAAATTTGAATTATGACTGCAACCTAGAACTAACAAATAAAACAATATTTTTAACTCCAACAGGTCATGATGAATTGCTCAGAATTGTATGCAACCTAAAAAACACAAAAAGTTGAGGTGATGACAACGTTCCAATTGCCATCATTAGAAAAATGATAACCATAAAATCTGACCCTCTTCTTAACAGCCTAGTGAAGGGGAATTTGGAGAAGCATTAAAAATGGCACTTGTATTACCAATCTATAAAAAAGGCCATCCTGATGATATGGACAACTACAGTGCTATTAGCTTGATGATAAATTTTTCGAAAATTTTTGATATTTTTTATAACAACCGTCGTATAAAATTTTTCCAATCAAATAAATACTTCACAAATAACCAACATGGCTTCATGAAAGGTAGAGGTGTGAACACAGCACTGTTCGCTTTCACAACAGCAATCCATGAATATCGAGAGAATCAAGGAGCAGCATGTGGTTTATTTGTGGACCTATCAAAAGCATTTGATTGCATTGATCACGAAATATTGCTAGACAAATTATATAAATATGGTATACGCGGGAATGCGTACTACTGGCTTAAATCTTATGTTTCTAATAGAAGACAGAAAGTAATTTTGAACAAAACAAGGAAACGAATAACATCTAGTCCTCGGGCATATAGTACTTATTTTCCTCAAGGCAGTACACTGGGCCCAAAATTGTTTAATATTTATATTAATAATATATCCACCACCACGGAAAACACGCAAAATCTAAGTTTCATCTATGCGGGTGGTATAACTATTCTCATATCATATAAAGGAACGAATCTTGATAGAGATCCAAATAAACCATATTCAAAACTGACTGCAGGTGAATAATTTAGCATTCAACATACAAAAAACAGGTTGTGTCCTATTTCAGTCAAGCCATGCCACCAAAGAACAACCTTTAATTAATGAACATCTATGTATCAAAGGCGATACAAACCTCCTGGGTGTCACATACGATAGCTGTCTTAAGTTTGATAAGCACATTGAGGGTATGGCTTCAAAACTCAATCAAGCATGCGATGCACTACGAGTACTCACTTGTCACCTGCCCTCGCAAGCTGTGCAGGCTGCCTACTATGGGCTTGCGTATTCTATTACGTCTTATCAAATAACAATTTGATGCAGCCAATAGATTTTTTATCATACAAAAGAGGATAATAAGAACATTGTTCAAAATGAAACCTAGAGGGTCACGTAGAAGTATACTTAAAGTCAACCGCTTATCAACATTACCGGGAATTTGTATCTATAACACTCTACCTTTTATCTTGAACCATAAAGGAAAGTTTGAAAAAGACGTATTCAACCACAGTTGCAATACTCGCAAAAATCAGAAGTACATCTACCCATCACATTCTACCGAAAAATGTCCAATTACTCTGCACTGAAACTTTAGAGTGCTTTACCTCAACACATTCAATCCATTTCAGCATTCACTATATTCAAAACAAGCATTCATAAATATATATGCGAAATGGAACCATATAGTATTGAAGAGTTCTGTGCTCTAGTGAAACCGAAACCATCAATATCGGTGTGTTATATGTTGTCTATGTATGTACTTTAAAAAAATGTATTTTATTTACACTGTATCACAATGATGTCTATTATAAATTTGTTTGTTTTTGTTTATAGCTGAGACACCAATAAATTTCCACCCTATTCTATTCTATTCTATACACTTGTTGTGTACTCGTTCCGTAGCTGTACGTGTTGCATAAACGTCATGATGTTTCAGCTATCGATGTTTGGTTCTGATGGTGAGGTAACATCTGCTTCAGAGATCGCATTATTGGAGATCTAAGCTGTAAGTTGTATGTTATAGCTGGAAGGAAAACGGCAGTGCATAGGTTCATAGTGAGGATGTGCATATCTGTTTTGATAATACATCCATTGGTTTCTTGTGTCAAATACACTTACTTGAGATGTATACAAAATTAAAAATGAGTTGCGCAAATTTGCTGAATTTCAAAAAAGAGAGCGATAAGAACAAAACATCCCTGGTTAACAGTTGACAAAACATAGTACATACAGGAATATTGATGAAACGTAAAAAAGTTACTACATTTCACAATAATTTTCATTTCCATTTCCATTTACGATGTAAATTACAAATTACAAATCAGCGCCTAGATGTGAGGCAGTGTGAAAATATTTTGTATGTGATTTTTCTGTGATGTGGCTCAATTACACACAACGAGAGTGCGGTGCCGATCTCCTGTAATGAATCAACATTTTTGAAAACGCAAAGAAAAACTAGGAAAATCGTAATGAATTACTTTGAACATAACCTCTCTTCAGAAAGTACAACACACATAACTCTTCTGGCACGGCTAATAGATATGTTTCATGGGTAGCATGTTCAGTAATACTTTCTCACAAGGCAAATATCACTGACTTTATACACATGCAGACGAATACACACAATCACCCGGATGTGATTTTGCTACTCTGCTACTCAACTACACATCTTCTCAGAATATACTCTACAGACTATCTTGGTATTCTGCAACCAACAAGGCATGATGGGAACTGACTTGCAGCATGGTAATGGTGTCGTGCAGTTGAGTCATTCCTCCATAGATGGACGCTTTTGACGCAAGCAAGTTTTATAGTTTTTTGACATGGTTCTCCGTGATGAACATGACATATATCCAAAAAGCATAATACCTCATTATCGAAATTAGTCATGATTCAATGCCTCCTCGCCACTCTTGGAAAGCAAAATTACAATATTGGTGGATGCGCCAATGATTTGGATACGGGGCACATCCACCATTCCTTCGATTCAAAGCAGAACCAGGAGAGTCCTTTTTAAAATAAACCATACTTTGGTACATTGTTCATCTAATGCCGAAGAAATATTGGGTTGGCATAATTTTTTTACAAGACATCGGAAACTAAACCTTTTTTTCTATTCAGAAATGAACTTCAATCAGTCAAATATCTTCCATTCTACGTATGATTAGGGATAATAAAAGATCCAATGAGCATCCCGCTTGCCAGAGCAAATATTCAAAGGAAATGTTTGTTGGAAATGTGCCATTAAAATCATGTCGAAAAGTTCGATAATGCTGTAAGAGTGTGCCATTTTTTTTTTTTTCGAAACGACTGTCCACCAACGCTGCCGGTGCCTGAGCTGGGTACTAACGTACGTATGCCTTCTCACTTTTGATGTGATGGAGATACGGGAGCGGACTAGGTATGCTTTAGGCTTGATTGATTTTGCGGAGTCTAATATCTCAGTTGCCTTAAGTATTTGGCGTATATCCAGTAGGAAAAGCTCTTATTTTTTCAAGATCTATACGTCGTGTAAAGGAAAGTACAAACTTTGCGGACACCCTGATTATAATTTCGTACATGTTGCTAAGGATGTATAGGGCCTCGTATTATCGTGGTGAAGCACAGTTGCCTTTGGGGTTTGCTAATTCTGGCACTCTTTGATAGCTTCCTTTAAGTTGTTGATAATAAATATCTGAGGTGATCGTTCGGTTGCTTAGAAAAGCAGATCTAAATACAAAACAAAACGTTTTAAAGCGGACTGGTTGCGAGGACATACAAAAATGACAGAAAAGCATATAGAAAATACATTGACGAGACTAGTACTAGAAAAGCTAATAACAATAACATCATCCTTAACTCGCACAATAAAACAAAAAGTGCTTGGTCTTTGATTAACAGAAGGAGCGGAAAACAAGAATTGTAACGACAATAGGGTTAAATAATCACTTCAGTCCACAAGAAACAGCTAACGCATTTTTCGACCATTTCTCTAACATAATACTGACAGGAATAGTCAACCTTAGAGTATTAGCCTTTTTCTCAAACCTACAACTCCACATGAAGTACATTATGTTATTAGACAGCTCCACCAAAATATTCAACAGGTATGGATGAGATCCCTACGAATGTAGTGAAAACAGTAGCTGACTTTAACTGTCACCCTATATCTGCTATCATTGATTAATGCTTTTTGACTGATATGTACCCCAATAAACTTAAACTTCCTAAACTTATTTTAGTATTTAAAACTACAGACAGCTTGCGCTACTGCCTATTTTGTCCAAAATATTCGAAAGAATAATCTACAATAGACTCATGTCTTCTTTTATTGAAAACAGTATCTTCGTCATGAACCAATATGGCTCCTTGCCAAAAAGATCAACAAAAGACGCCATCAGGGATTCCCTAAGTAGATCACTCACTCGATTAGATAGTGGTGATAAAGTAACCGAGGTGTACATTGATCTATCCAAAGCCTTTGACTCAATAAATCATGAGATACTTCTCCTAAAAATGGAATACTATGGAATCAGAGGAATCACAATTGAAGTAATGGAACCATATTTAAATAATCGTTCTCAAATAGTTATTATTACAGCTGATATTGGTTATTTGTGTTATTCTAAAGAAGCGAATATTAGTATGGGAGTTCCACAGGGGTCTATCCTTGGACCAATTTAATTTTTAGTCTACATAAATGATCTATATAAATCTATTAACTTAACTTCTGCATGTAGATCATATATTGGGTATATTAACTATCAAAAACAGAACAGTTGTAAGTAACAACAAATGTATGATTCAATGGCAACTTATTACATTTAAACGTCGATAAAACGAATTTTGTATGATTCAATAACGACACTACCGAAACACTTTATGTAAAATTAAACGGAAAAAAAATGATTTGAACGAACGCTGCACAGTTTCTAGGAGTGAAAATAGACCATTTATTTAACATTATAAGAAAAGCAATTACTATCAAACAAACGACACAAAGAAAAGTGAACTTATCTATATAAGCCACAGCTTGGAGAGCCCGGTATCTACTTCTTGTCGTATGCGAATCTAAGGAGTCTTTCCCTAACTTCCTTTCTGTCAAATGTAGATTACTACAGCCTGATGTAGCTTAAGGGGTGGCTTTTAATCATTTTGCCTAATTAGGAACATACATAGTTAAATTTAGCACATGGAGCTATTAACTTACGTCGTCAGTAATAGAAAATTAATAATCAATTTGATCAATGTAATTAATCATTCCTCAAGTAAGATGTTGTTGTCAAGGTCACAGAGTATAGCTTCCGTCTTGGTCTCGGCTACAAACTCAAATAAATTTTCTCTAATGGGAGCAGTTTAACGAAAATTCTTCAATATAGGCGACTCACTCGAAGATTGGATACCTTATTTAAAAATGCCATAGTTTTTTCAAAGAAGTCAGTGCGTTGAAAATGATTTGTATTTCTTCTGTGTCCTTAGTCCAAATTTTCTCAATTTCTACGCCGCTAGTATATTCTTAGGCACCAAGATTTGTGTATTTATTGGATATTATGTACTACGTTAACAAGATTTTGAGTCAATAACTCAAAACTCAAAACTTTTCGTGTAATTTTCTTGATGCAACTTCACGAATGAGTTGTAAATTGGACCCGGCAACACGCCAATGAGAAAAGTTTCGGTAAATTTCGCTGAATTTTTTATGTTATGCGTCTTGGGGTCTCAAACAAATGTTTTAATAGGTACACGGCCCCAACCTCAACGGCAGGGTTACCAAGTAAAAAGTCTAATATACTGTTAAAAATCGATAAAATGTCAACTTGTTGACTAAGTAGTCTAGTGTGCAAATAGTTCATTCCATGTTCGCTACAATGGAAGCATAAAGTGAACGACAGCTGATTCCAGGTTGGCATCTTGTTGGAACACCTACATAATGTCATAAATACCTACATATTGTCAAAAAACCGACATGTCACTTTTCAAGTTACATAATACCCCAATACCCAGTAATGAACACTTTGTAGATACAACAGGCAAAGAATAACCTAAAAACGTGCTCTTACAATGACATGCTCAATCAATTGTTCGGCTGCCCATGTTTCATGTTTTATTGTCATTCTTAGTACATTAATAAGTATGATCACATTATTACAACCGTACCTATTACCAGTTATACAATTTTTACACTACTTCATTTTACTAACCTTACACAATATTAGTTGAGTAATCTTTCCGGACGACCTTCTTCGGACATCATTACTTTTTTGCTATTTATGTGTTTTGTTGTCTTTTTTCCTTTTTTGTACTTTTTTGTTTCTTTTGCGGCTGCCCATATAGCGGTCTTCCTTATATAGAGAAATACATCTGGAGCTGTCACAGTCATCGCTCTTGTTGACTCGTAGCAGGTTAACAGATAGAATTCGTCCAGCCTCGCAATGGTAAAGGGATTCCAATTGTTTGTGCAGTTTGAGACATTTGTTCAGGATGTCGAGATCCATGTGATTTTAAAAACTCAGTCATATTAACCGGAACCACTCTTCTAGATAGAGCAGATAGCTGAGTATACCTGACCCTATTATACCGACTTGGACGCCCTATATCACTGGTCGTCAACCCGTCGATCGCGAGCTACCGGTAGCTCTCAAATGCAATTTTGGTGGTTCACAACATATCCCAAAAAGGTGTAAAAATCATAGAAGCTTCCGTAAATTTTGTAAATTCTCATAATGAACACAAGCAGCGGCAACACCGCGGTGAGCGATCTGTGCGAGAACGATCTCGATTGCTTTGAACGGAATAAATACGGAAGGCGCGGCGACAGTGCGCTCAGCTTAAAACTGAACGGCACAAGTTCCAGCGGTTAGGTTAGAGTTGTCCTGCAATTAAAACATTATGAGCAGTAGTAAGAAGATGAAGATATATACATACATCTGTTTTCGTTGCTGAAAAATGGAATATCGAGAGGCACTATAGAACTGTACATTCGAATTTTTTAAAAATCATTCCCATTACGTTCTGCAACCAAAACCGAAAAACCAAAACAATTAAAAAATCAGTTAATTGGACAACAGACAACGTTTTTAAAAACAATCGACAAAAGAAAGGCTCCAGCTGAAGCATCATACCGGGTGTCCCAGATAATTACACAAAAGAAGAAACCTTACGAAGACGGGGAAGTGATAAAACAGTCGTTTTTTAGAAGCTGCAGATTCATTATTTGCCAAATTTAGAAATAAAGTCGAGGTAGTGTCTGCTATAAAATCTATGCAACTTTCTGCTAATACAGTGATGAGACGAGTAGAAGGAATGGGCAATGATATAGTTTTACAGTTGAGAAATGACTTCGATAACTGTGCTTATTTGTCACTGTAGCTGGATGAATCCAAAGATCTTTTGAAGTTTATTCCATTAAAAGGACACACTACTGTGCAGGACTTGTTTTGCCCTTTTAAGAACATTATTTCTTCTGAGAGAATTCCAATATCGAAATTGGTAGAGCTCAAGCGTTACAAAGAAGATTATTCAAAACCTTGGCCGATGAAATTGACTGTCAATACGGGGAACTACTTCTTTAGTCTGAAGTCCGATGGTTAAGAAGGGGACAAGTGCTGGAACGTCTTAATGATATCATATCTGCCATAGTTCGATTTTTCAACCAACGTGATGAACCGATTCCGGAACTGGAAAATTCAATCTGGCTTAGAAATTTTGATTTTCTTGTGGATATCACAGAAAAATTAAATGAACTTAATTTGCAGCTTTAGCGGAGAGACAACGAACTAGCAGAAATGATTTCTGATATAAAAACGGTTCTCAGAAATCTTGAGTTTTGGGAACAAAACTTAATCGATGGCGATACCAGGCATTTTCCTGTTGTTTCAGAAAACATATCTCGAAGTCCATTAGAGTAAATATCATGTAGAAATATTCTCCATCTTGAAGGATAACGCCAAAAATCGTTTCAAGGATTTCAACGAAATTGCTATAGTGGCACAATCTGTTGTTTCACCCTTCATGGAAATTGATATGCAACAGCTTGTAACTTCTGTTACGCAGAATCTTAGCGAAGACATGGCTGCGACAGAAATGGAAGTGATTGCGTTTCAAAATGATTTAGCTTTAAAATCATTATTCCCAATTCAAAATGTATCTGGCCTTCAGTAAGTAAAGTTGCCTTGAAAGTGAAAGGTTATTTGGTTCAACCTATTTGAGTGAATCTTCTCCTTGAAATATGAAGTTTATTAGAAACAAATACCGTAATCGGCTTACAGATGAACATTTCGATAATTGAAGTAAATACTACAAACATTTAAAAAAATTGTCAGTGAGTCTGAGTGTCAGGCTACTCATTGACCACGCATTTTTAGTCTGGACATGGTTTTGTTTAAAATAGTACGTTTCTTTTTTTATTTTTAGTTGCCGTTATTAAATCGTATCTGACATGCCATTGTAGCTGACGAAAAATTTTGTTTATTTTTCAAACACCTACGATTGGTAGGAATGTAATATGTATTAGTTATTAGTTTATTTAAGTTTATTAGTATGCATTAGTATTAGTAAAATAAACATATATGTATGTCGCATGCAACTATTTATAATTTCATTTAAGTTGGCTTACATTGATAAGATGAACAGCCATCTCAGATTTCCTACCAGTACCAAGACCTGTATAATAAATCCAACATCAACAATTTTTTAGCTCTCCTAGGTCAAGAAACCTGGGACCATATTTATCATTCCACTGGGGATATTAATGAGAAGTTTGATTTATTCCTACAAACTTTTCAGTATTACGTTGACATAGCATTCCCAGTTATAACCAAAACTGTAAGAGCATGAGCCAGAAAACGATGGATTACAAAAGGTATCCTAATATCAAGAGATAAGCTTCACTATCTGTATGATTTGTCTAAGACGGGAGATGTATTTCTTATAGAGTTCTATAAAAAATATAAAAGGGTATATGCCAGAGTTTTAAGGGAAGCTAAGCGACTATATTACAACAAAATGATACTAAATGTAAAAAATAAAACAAAAAGTGCTTGGAAGGTAATAAACGAAAACAGAAACACACCTAAGCACGAAATCATCAACTTAAACATAGAAAACAAAATAATAACCGAACCAAAAGAGATTGCCAAAAATTTATGCATCATTTTAATGATATTTCAGGCTCCTACGAACGGAATGGAACCGGAAATAATGGAAATAATACAGATAGAAGCAGTCACTCTTTCTATTTTCAACCCGCTGTAAGTTGTGACATAATATCAATAATAAATAACCTTAAAAACTCCAACTCTACTAGCGCAGATAAAATTAGTGCAAATATTTTAAAAATATCATCTAGTTTCCTTAGCCAACCTCTAGCATTTCTAATTAATTGTTCCATTGAGGAGGGAACATTTCCAGATAAACTTAAAGTTGCAGCAATTAAGCCCTTGTTCGAGTCTGGTGATAACCATGATATCTGTAATTTTAGGCCAATTTCCCTGATTAGTCCCTTTGCGAAAGTATTGGAGAAATATGCTTCCTTACAAATTGTCAATTTTTTGACAGTTTCAAATTATTCAATAGCATACAGTTTGGATTCAGAAAAGGTTTGTCAACCAAAAACGCTGTGCTTCATTTTCTTGATGAACTGTATTTGAAAGTGGACAATGGCGAAAAGTGTGTAGGAATATTTCTTGACTGGAGTAAAGCTTTTGACTTAGTTGACCACCTAATACTTTTAATATAAATTGGTTAGATATGGAATCAGAGGTAAGCCATTTGACTGGTTTCTCAGTTATCTAAGCAACAGAAAACGTTATGTTGAAGTACTGACTGCACAGTCTGACCAACACCTATATCATACAGGGGTTCCACAGGGTTCCATACTTGGTCCCCTCCTATACATAATATATGTCAATGACTCTCCCGCCAAATCCTCGGTAATGTATGCTGATGATACCTCATTACTTATTAATGGCAAAAACCTGGAGTCAGTGATAAGAAAGATTTAACTACTATAATATGCACATAGATCGTATTCTCCTTATAAAATCAAGCGGCCTTCAGTATATATATTAAATATATTGATTTACGTCAAAACTCACCTGAACAATTTTAGTTCTATAAATTCTGGAATTTATAATACCGTAAACAGAGAAGTATTGGAGGTGCCGGCAGATAGGTTATCTAGAACGGAGGAGAGTGCCAAATACATGGGAATAAAACTCTTCAACAAACTACCCATTGATTGTAAATCACTACCGCTGATATTATTTAAAAAAAGAATCAGGCAAATTTTACTTGATAAAGCTTTCTACTCTATAGAACAGTTTTTAATGAGTGATAGTCTTTTTTAATTGTTTTAATGTATTGTTCAATTTTAATTTGTTAATTTGTTATTTTAATTCGTTTTCATGTTTATACACTTCGTGTTTTTATTTGATGTTTTGAATGTTATTTATGTATGTAGGCAATTCTGTCTATACTAATATTCAATTGACTTATCCTATATCACTTTCTGATCCACAGGATGAATAAATTATTATTATTATTATTATTGCTTACGACTAGGTATTTCACTGTTTATTCCAAAATTATCCAAGTAGTTTAACTCACTGAAAAGGTCGGCGACCACTGGCCTATATATTGGGACCCGTTGAGCTTCGGGGCCTGTGTCCGTAAAGACATTAAATTTGTTCAAGACGCCAAGACATAAAAATTCTCCGAAATGAACCGAAAACACTATTTTAATTAAAGAGTGTATTCGACCATAGACAATACTACGTAATGATGACTTGGACGGTCTATATCTTAGGATCAATTGAGTTTTAAGGCCTGTATCCATTAAAACATTTGTTCAGAACGGTAAGACACATAACATTCGGGTATAATTCAGCAAAATTAACTGAAACCACTTTTCCACTAAAACCAGATATTCGAGTAGAATCATACCCCATTATACTGACTTGGACGGCCTATATCTTGGGAGCCGTTGGGTCTTGGGGAATGTGCCTATTACGGAATTTGTTCAGAATACCGAGATACAGAATATATAAAAAATTCAGTGTAATTAACCTGAGTCATCCTTTCTTATGGGGTTGTTAACCAAGTAGGACCGATACCACATTATAATGACTTTGACAACCTACACCTTGGGACCTAATACTCGTCGTTGCTCCTCAAGGCCGTCCGGAGGACCTTAGCCTTTAGGTCATAGTCAGTGTCTTTGGTCAGTCTGTCAGATCTGGTGGCCCAGAAACCAGACAAGTTACCTTGGGACCTGTTGAGTCTAGAGGCCTAAGACAAACAAAACCTTTGTTAAGATTCCCAAGACGCATAATATTTGAATGTTTCAGCTAAATTAACCTGAGTCACCCTTCCACATCGAGCAGATAACCAAGTAGAACCAATACCCTATTATATTGACTTGACGGCCTGTAGCTCTGGACCCGTCAGGTTTTGTCGCCTCTGCCCATTAACCCTTAACCTACCATGTGAGTCGTCTGGACGCAAAGATCCATGTGGGGTCTCACAGACTACTAACTGGGCAGATAGTAAAACAAGTTATTTTTTGGAAATAATTTATTATTGTTATGTATAAAGCAATAGGGATCCTACTACTACATGTAAATGAGGAAAAACGGTTTGTTTCTAAATTGGTTTCTAACAACAACAAATATCTGGAAAACTATATCGTAACTTGACCTAATTAAACATGTATTCTTAAAAGCTCACAAAAAAAACATTAGCGACCTAAGTAGGAAAATATGTGTCTGAAACATTTTTTAGGAACCTAAGCTATATAAAAAAATGGAACTCAGAGGAAAATAACACTGAAATGCTCCTCTAGCAGAAACCTAATCAACCGTCTTTTTTGCGCATGTATTGCATAGAGGCGTTGAGCACTTCAAGCAAATCGCCCGTCTACACTGCAAACAGAGACACTTTGTGTTGCGATGTTCTGCTGCAGGACACAAATAGCATGCTTTACGTGTTGCAAGCAAAAGCTCCCCTTCGTTCTGTGTTTCGTTTGTTTCCGGTAGCCTCAAAATTCTACTAATATTGCTGCGTATTTCACGAGGCACTCGATCATTTGATAGCCTTCTTTCCATATTTTCTCGAACTAATTCAGCAGGCAGTGGTTTTGCAAATACTGATTTATCTGTTATCACCTCATTGTCTTTGAAAGCTTGATGTAAAATAAATGAATTTACAATAGATCGACGGATTGTCGAACTTTTCGAGCATTTCTCGTCGAGTGTATCTACACCGCCTTTGGTCCGGTTATAAAAAGAAATTATTTCTGGCTTTTGGGTTTCAGGGTCGATGTAGCGTCTATTGTGCATAGAAGAAACTAATAGTGTTGCTTTTCCTTTCTTTCCCACATAAGAAACCAAAGTCATATCTTCACGAAATCCATACAACGATGATCCTTCTTCTCTTTTCTTGTTTGGTAAGAATTCTGTTGGTACTTTCTTTAGTGTACCTACGTAAGTTAGTTCATTTTTCATTAGCAGGTCAACAAGTTCTATAGAGCTGAACCAATTGTCAGCAGTTATATTTCTGTTACTTCCGAAAAGAGGTTTTACAAGACATACCACTGATTGTGTCGGCTTAGAAAATCTTATTTCTTTTCCAGGCAACCCAAAGCCATCAAAGTGTTTACCAGTATATATGTAGGAATTGTAAAGATAACTAGTTCTGGTGCCTGTAAGGCACATCACCTCAAAATGTAAGCGTGTGTACTTAGCTATTAATTGCGTGCCTATATCAAAGTTCTATTGCTCCCTTTCCTTTAGTATTATTAATAAATCTTAAGCGGTCTGAAAACGTCAAGAATTCCTGTTTCACACAAATAATGAAAAGAGTCTTGCCGAAGTTAAGCCCTAAAAATGTCTACTGCATACCAAAGTTTCTAAAATGATGAAAATTTAAAAAAAATGGTTAAAACATTTTTTTTATTTCTCGAAATTTTGGTTTGTCCAAAAAGCTTCTTTGACTACAAGAGAGCAATGATTGTAAGTTTACATCATTCTGAGAGTGTTCCTTCTATTTTTCTGAAAAGGAAACCCAAATGTGTAACTAAATTAATCCAGGTACCTTACAAATATGACCACACACAAATAATATCAGATGAAAGTTGCTGAACTCAAATAGCACTAACATTATTTAAAAAATGTATTTATTCGAAGTTTATCAAGTTAAATCAAGTGTCAAAGGCCACCACTACGTTGATCAATATTTTGAGCCATATCTCCATTTAACGTCAAACTTGAGCATCAGCAGACTACACTTTTCATTCAGTCCTTTGCTTGCATATCTCTTGGATGTTTTACCAAAGGTCTATTTAAAATACAACACAAATATGGGAAACGGAAATTTACGGCTTTCATTCTACACAAATTCTTATAGACCACGGGATTTTGCTCGTGCCAAATCATGTTGTGCTTTCCACAACATGTTATTTCTAATGTATCTACTGTACACCTACATAGTCGGAGGGTTGAAAGCAGTCAGGTATTATAGTGTGAAAGTGGGCATGTGTTCAGTCCTATCCATTAGCGGAGCTCAGAATGATTATTTTTTCGAGATATGTATTGTCAACTGGTAGTTTAACCTTTCAAAATTTACCGCTGTTGGGCTTTTGTTTTAGACTGAACCTAAAACCGTCCACACTTATTACACTGAGGATATGTTATTCAAACAAATGCGTCGTGTCAGTGCCCAGTGAATTGTTATAATTTTGAGATATGTATAGTCAAATGGTAGTGTAACCTTAGAAAATGTACCGCAGATGAGCTTTTGTTTCAGTTGAACCTAAAACCATCCACACAAATTATACTGTTATAGGTTATGTTATTTAAGCAAATGCATCGTGTCAGTGCCTTTCACTTATCTACTAAAAAATCAGAAAACAGTAAATTTTTAATATAGTGGCCTACGATTCCTGTACCATAAACTTTTTTCATGGACCTGGCCAGAAAAGGTTACAGTGCTGAAAAGCATAAACTGTAACCCCCCATGTTTATCTGGTCGAATCATCTACATCTAGGCTTAGAGTTCCGCTTCATTCGCTTTATTCCAGTGGTGACCGTATTCAAGAACAACTGACACTTTTGACATTGTCTATCTGTATTCCAGGTGACACTTCGTTCGTTTCTTTATTTGGTTTACACATTCCCATTCAGTATCTTACTACAATAGTCTGAATAGCCCAGTAACATGCTGAGATTGCGCGAAGCCATCATTGCGATTTTTCAATTTTAAGATGACACCGCGTAAGACTAGCAAAGTCCAAGACTGCCTGAGGTAGGCATTCCCGTTTCCAAAACGACGTTGTGTCGTGCCAAAATCTCGTAATCTTTTTTTAATATTTTGATCACTTACCAGTAATTTGAATTTCTCTTTATTAATGATAAGGTACCGATTCCTAGGCCAAACCCTTTTCAATTACTTTCTTTTGGCGACTTTCATAATTTATTGATCTATTGAGCTCGACATTTTGAAAGAATGATTTCTTAGCGACTCAGTAGTGTGTTGAAGACTTGACACTAATGTTATAATATTTTACTCACGACTGTCTCAGGAATTTAATCATAAAATATCGTTGAATCCTCGTAAACCCTTTTACCCGCAACACTATTTTGGGAAATAACACGGTATTGAGGTCTACCCATAGGCCGTTGATGTTGCATATTGACGTTCGGTTGCGAACCTTTCATCTCTGAACACCGTTGGCAGGTTTTTGGGATTGTTTTGTTTTCCTTGGGCGAAACTCTGTTTCGTTATGTCTAGGTAGAATATTAGACAGTTTGGTTTGAGAATCGGAATTTCTCATTCGTGCTTATTATTTTTTTGGCATCGAATCTGTAGAGTATAGAATTTTGGAACGCCTTCCTACAACTGACTGACGAAGGCCGGGAGTCTGGAGTCTGCCATTTTCCTTCTTTCCTGTTGAGGCTTTTGCCCAGCCACCAAGGACACGTATATTTCACGTGAAACCAACGTACCTCTTTACGTAGTATTCACGGCCCTATTCGAGGTGGAAAGTCCGTTGAATTTGTGGGCGAAATGTCAGATAGAATCGAAGTCATTTTCTGACAGCGATTCCACGTGATTTGTACACGTGGTTTCCACGTCCCTTTTCGACGTGGAAAGGCCGTTGATTTATGGGCGACGTGTGATATGGAATCGACGTCACTGTCTGACGACGATTTCACGTGATTAACTGGATGAAGGTGGTAAATAACATTTGGATCAAAAATGAGTTCAATATATTTGGCGAAGCCTAGAAGTAGTACTCTGTCGGGAAAACAGGTTGGTCCTACTGTGGACAATAACTGTTATTGTTAACAACCAGTTTTCCAGACAGAATTTCACTTTTAGCCTTCACCAAACATACTGAACTCATTTTAACCCAAATGTTACTTACCACCTTCATCCCCTAAACCCTTCTAATGTTATTGTACTAAAGAAGGCCACTGTGGTGGAAGAAATGTTTAAATATATGTGGTTCGAATTCTAAGGGCGGACAAAATGAAGGATTAATACTATAGTAATTTTATTTGAAATAACTACTTGAATAATCATAACAACTTCTCAAAACATGAGTATTCTAATTTTTTGTCCAAAGTTGTAAGCATTTTAGTTCTAAATATGTCTTGCTAACAACATTTCACCAATTGCTTTAAATACAAACCATCATATCTGCTCATACATTTTATGTGAGATTTAAAAATAAATGGATACTGATAAGATTATATATTAACTTATATACATATATAAATAAGAAAATAGATACAACTTTTGCAGATATGTTTTAATACATTTCATTGCATATTAGCTTTCTAATTAAATATGATCTCAGTGAATGAAACAATAGTTTTGTGAGCATCAGATTAAGCACTGATGTATTCTTGGGTCCTTAGAGCTGCATAGTTGTGAAGAATCTACCTCGCATATAGGTGATGCATAGATCTTGTTCAATATTATCACTATTGTCAAAATCTTGCTCTAAATGTCTCACATTTCTCAAAGTATCCTGTTACTGCAAAATTTGAATTACCTGACTCTACAACCCTGTTGTTGAGATGAAGCCACAACCTGAGAGGCATTTATTTTATTAAGTATTTGTTGAACATGTCAAACATGTCTTTTGACTGATGCTCACTAATAACTTTCTTATAGTTCCTTTCACTTTGTGACACTGTCTAATAAAAAAAAGAATCTGAGTAGAAAATCAAAGTCGAATATTGTTTTTAGTTAACAAAATATTACATTCTACTACTGAGGATAAAAAAGATATATGAGTATTTTGTTTTATAGCTTTTTGGTGCAAGCTTTAACCAAGTTTTAATAGCATCTTCTTCACACATCTTTTTTGGTAGCATTGGTGCCAGAAAGAACAGCCCCTTGAAATAAAATTTGAATATATAGATGTGATATAATCAAGTGTATACTAAATAAGATTAAACAATCCAACCATAACTTAAAATCAATATAATTTGACTAGGGAAAAATAAAATATGATAGCTAAAATGCAGAATAAATTGTCTGATAGTCTGATAGAACATTCTATGTTTTAGTTTTTTTATTAGTAAATAATTTTTTACTTGTTTACCTATATATAAAGCTGTGTCATGAAAAATGATTTTTGAATATAATTGTACATTAAGTCTTGTATGTTACATCAGATACAAAAAACAAAATTTGTGAGCAATAATAGGTCTGAAACTGTTTGGGAACCTATAAAGATCTGTTAGTACTTACTTATTACAACCTTGTTGAGAAATGAAGTTTTGAATGCCTTCTGCTCTTGTCTAGTTCACAAATAATTGTAGCTAACTGCCAAATGATTAGATATTAGGCGCCTCAAAATTACATATGTTCTATTGGTAATATCACGTCCCCCTAACTGCGAAAAGTACAAGATCTGAAAAAGAAAATAATATTCTCCTAATTTGGTCATATAACCAACTAAAGTCCTAATGACATGTATCAAATCCCATGGCTACTGCTATTCAGTATAAAAATGCTGTACAGGTTCACTTTTGCTGAACAGACTCATTGTTCTACAAACATAAAGTCCCAGTTTGTAATAAAAGTCTTGCAGGTAATGAATTTTTGCAGTTTAAATAGCAGCTGCTTTATTTGAAAAATATTCAAATTGAATTGATGACTGGTATGGAGAGACTTGAAGTAATTAAATACATTTCAGGGCCGTATTGTCAGTCATTCCTACAATTGGAGGATGCCTTTATGGCCTCCTTGATATTTATAGTATGTTCTTCTCTTCAAAAGGCTGGGGTTGTGAAGTTATGTTTTCTTCTTGAATCGTAGGAAATTTCAGGCTGATAAAATAGATATAAACGAAAAGTATGAACATTTTGGTGCGAATAGATATGTAGCATAACCTCAAAATCGAGCGGTAAAACGAAACAGTAGAAATTGTGACAATCAAGGAGGCCATAAACGCGTCCTACACTAATTGTTGGGACGACTGACGATAGTGATACGGCACTTAATTATAGGTAAAGTTTGAAGAATATACCTACCGTCCTCAAAAAACACTCTTCCTATATACTGCTTATACGGTACTTGTTCGTACTTGCTGCTTATATGGTGGCCACCACACCCGTTTCTTTCTCGGCGTCAGCCACTTTTCATGCACTGTGGCAATATCGCCCCCAGCACCACGACCAATTTCATCTGAAAATTCTATTCCTATACATATGGCTCGTACAAAGGCATAGATACTGTCACGACACTGTTCTTGATTAAACGATGAGCAGGAACACAGCATGGCTTTTGTCAACACACTTAAACTTTAGAATTTACAGGAGAATACGCGCACATTTCGCAAAATGCAAAATTGATGCAGGATGGAGAACGCGACGTAAGAAACAACATGAGGTTCCTGATGGGGAGCACGGGGAGCGTGGGAATGGCTTTGTTTGGATCGGATGTCTGTTCAAAAGTATGGTTGCCTAATGCTGCTTGTTCAATGTCTCCAAATGTTATCGAGTTGAAGAAGCTTAATGTACTTTATATAAAATTCCACAGGAAATGTACTAGACTCAATCAGAAAACAACTATTTATGAACTCTAGGAAATTGTTAATAGTATAGTAATGAAAAAAAGGATAGATCAAAGGAAGGTAGAACGACACACAAAGATCAGCTTCAGCCAAAAGCATTATATAGACGCAAAAAAATTGCATCATTACAAAAGTAATTATAACAACAAAACAATCTTGGGAGCTAATACTGCGGATTGTGATGAGAATTCTGCAACCTGGCAATGCAGCTATGACACTAAGGATTTTTTCGCGAGTTCACGGTGTAGCACAGTGCACTACCAGGAAC
Organism: Acanthoscelides obtectus; assembly: GCA_963669975.1. NCBI lineage: Eukaryota > Metazoa > Arthropoda > Insecta > Coleoptera > Chrysomelidae > Acanthoscelides > Acanthoscelides obtectus. The sequence continues at coordinate 642,221 of CAVLJG010001231.1, forward strand.
CGATACTCAAATTTTCGCGAAGAACGGGAATAGGGGAAGACGGATGTGACGTCGTCCGAATGTCAAAAAATCACGTGGTGCGGGCACCCGTCTAACGTCTGTGAGGCACTAGCGGGTGACAGGACTTATGTCAATTTCATTTAACAAAACAGGCATCTCAATTGAAATTTTGTATTCGCAGTGCCGAAAATTATTAAATCATAAATGGAGGAACACGTCCAGCTGATTTTAAATGACGAGGGAGAAGGTCATCGAAGATATATGAACCGCACTTGTCATATCAAATGATTGATTTTATTGATATATATGTACATTGCACAAAAAACGATTGGTCTTTTTATTTCAGATTCAAACAAGGCAGCTAAGTTTATCAAGGTGCTTAAAAGAAACATTTTCTGTAACATGCGCCATCTAACCACTCCCGGTGTAACTTGAAACTTTCAAAACTTCGAGAGGAAAGGCAAATTCCATCTGTTCCCGCTCCGGTTCACTACGGGATCGTTACTCTTTATCATTGTCGCTTCCCCTCTCAAGGCGCGATATTTAAAATTTATTGGTCATGAAATGGGGAAACATCGATAATAAAAAACTCAAACTGGTCATCTAGGAGTAAGTTTTATAGACGTTCCTTGGAGCCTGAGTGACGTGTGAGGCCAGATCTCTCCTTGAAAGCAACAAATTATATCAAACGTGATCTACAACGAGCAGCTCTGCTATTCTGCTAACCGCTATAAATTCAACAAAGCAAACCCATTACTCAGTTGCTGCCATTAATCCGAGTTGCCGAACCTACCGATTGTTCGGTGCTGCTAACAAAATACGATTTTTACCGAAAAAGAGCTAGACCCAAATATGGAGCTGAAAAAATAAATTTTATGTCGTAGTCTATGTGGTTTTATGGCCCATACCAATCTGAAAATTAAATGATGAAACTATTTTTTTTTAATTTTTATTCAAATATAATTACAATTTTATATTGTCACCCTCAAAATAATTTCCTTCTGAAGCCACAAAACGCTGAAAACGGTTCTTCCGCACTTCATAGCAGTGCTGGAGCTCCGATACTGGAATATCCTTCAGCTAGTGGGTAGCAGTCGTTTGAGTGTTTTCGACTGTTCAAAAAAGAAGGTGAATAAGGAGGCTGCAGAGTCACAGAAATGTTTTACTGGCCAAAAACTCGTTTATTGACATTGCTGTCAGCTACAGTTGTTCTTGATCTGATGAACGGTGGTGTGACTCAAATTCAACTCTGTTCCGATCATTTTGACTGACAACCGACGATCTGAATGCACAAGATTCCGTATTCTAACAATATTTTCATCGGTCCTTGAGGATGAAGACCTTCCGCTACGTTGTTCATCTTCAATCGACTCTCCCCCTTCTGAAAATGCCTCAAACCACCGACAAACCTGGGCCCTTGACAAAACACTATCTCGGTAGGCGTGCTAAGCGAGAGTTTCCGTTGCACTCGCCTAGATCTGAAGCAAAACCTGATACCACACCGTTGCTTGAAATTGATGTCACTCATTTTTAGAACACAATAGAAAAAAAATAATAAAATCTAAATGACTCGAGCAAGTTCAACCTTGTACTGAAGGCGGATCACTTGTTCCACTGACATCCCGTCAAGCTCGGCGCCTCCAGTATTGACATGCGGAACGCTTCGTTGCCAGTCTCATCACTTAAATTCCCCATTGGCGACACGACGGACGTACATTCAGCTTGCCAACTCGTATATTCGTGTACGTATATCCCTTACTCCGCTTTCCGCGTACTGGTTTTTGTACCAACAATAGGTACAGACTGGTGAGTCATTGTCATCGCTGCATCACTAGACAAGCAATAAGGAAACCAAAGCTATTCTACTTCTAACTGAAGACTAAATTAAAATGTCAGGTGATGAGGTTTCAAGTTCAGAGATAAAACATAAAAATATCGCAAATCTGATAAATAAGAATGGGGAAAGGAGTTTCCAGGATGTTTACAAAGAAGTTGAGCAGCGAACAGTATGTTCTTTGTACAAGTTGCAATAAAGAAGCTAATATTGCAGGAAATATGTTTTCAGAAAACCGTTGTTTTCTTCGCACGTAATACAAGAATATCATTTTTTCATAGACGGCGTCGCGTGACGCAAAGTCCCTTGATCCACTGCTGATCTTCCGATGGCCCTAATTTTTTCCTCCTACCGATGTTGTCCTTAAAGGCTCCCCCAAACCAACGCGGAAAATACACAATATCTACGAATATATAGACACACAAGTTCAGGCTGGTACAGTTATCTTCGCTTTGGCTGTGATTTATCTACGTATTTATCCGCACGGAAACTCAGTTCGCAATCAGTTGCGTTTTTGTCGGATTTGCAGTTATTTCGGAACATTTTGAAGTTAGAAATAATCTATGTCTAATCATATTAGCAAATTTCTTCGAAATGATTATAAAGTCTGGTTTTATTGGTGCAAGTTGTTCAAGGGGGTATTTAAAACATAGACGCATAAAATTGGTACACCAATTTTTGTAGGAAAACTTTTTATTTGACAACAAAGAATGAGACACGTGTTTTTGGGATTCAATCGAAAGTGTTAACAGGAACAAAAAAACTTGTCATATAAGATGTTTTGGTATTTATGACACCTGCAATCTGAGACCACACGTAAAAGCAAAAATATTATGGCCGAAAAACGAGGCAAAATGCAGGTTTTGGCACTTGATGGTAATAATAATTTCACGCAAGTGCTTGATATTCTTTAAATCTGTAGGATTCATACTTCTACTTTACAGCAACAAAATTTGATTATATTGGTCAAGTGGTTTTTTGAGAATTTCTAATTGTTTATCCCAAAACACCTATTTTCCAGCCATCACTACTAGTTTCGTTCAAAGAACATTCAATAGCAAAATACACGTGTTTACCTTGCCAACATGGATCACAAACAATTCCGGAAGATGAATGTTATTTTTATGCGGAAAACAATGCTTTTTCTAAACAAATACAGACATTTCATATTTGTGAGTAATTGAACAAATGCGCTACCATATTCGTAGAACATAGGATACTATACACATTTTAAAATAAAGCGGATGTGTCTATCATCTTTTGTTGCGAATTACTCACAAATACGAAATGTTAGAATTTGTTTAGAAGAAAAAACGTAACCCATCCTTTTTTGCATAAAAACAATATTTATCTTCCGGAATGGTTTGCGATTTGTATATTGCTCATCAAACTAGTACTGATGGCCAAAAAACAGGTGTTTAAAACAATTAGAGATTCTCAAAAACTACTTGACCAATCTCCTCCAGTTTAGTTGTGGTCATTTAGAAGTACGAGGCCTACGAATTTAAAGAATTTCAAATATCTACGATAAACCATGATCGCATTACCAACAAGTGCCAAAGCCTGAAGTTTACCTCGGTTTTGATCCATAAATTTCTTGCTATTAGTCGGATCTTTTTATGTGTGGTCTTATTTTGTAGGTCTCAAAAATACCTAAAAGTCTTGTATGAAAAGGTTTTACGTTCCTGCCAACACTTTCGACTGAATCCGAAAAAACACGTTTTCTCATTTTTTGTTGTCGAATAAAAAGTTTTCCCACAAAAATCGGTGTACCTATTTTATGCGTGCATGTTTTGAATACCCCCTTGAACAACTTGCAGCAATAAAACCCGACTTTACAATTATTTCGCAAACCATGGATATTTTCGTCTAATATGATTAGACTACTAGATGAAGGAAATTATTGAATTAGTTCGAAAGTATCCTATATTACTCATGACATTTTCCTTGGAAACTATAGGAATGTTCACAAAAAGGATAAGGTTTGGATTAAAATAGGGGAACAATCAATTATTATTCTAAAATTAATACAGGATCATTTCTCGGTGACATTAATGTGTGAAATTCATCATATTCTCGTCTTTCTTGGGAATTGATTTTTTTCTAAGGTAAGATACGTACTATGGTAAACACGCTAATTTTGAGATATTCATAAACATTATTTTTCCTTAAATTATGTTTTTCCATTGCAAAAAACAGTAGTGCTTCTTCTGCGTCTGATGACGTATACATTCTCTTAGGATAGCAAGTATACGATTCGTTTCTCTTTTTTAACGCTAACATTCAGTCTTTCCTATACTGAAAATACAACTCAAAAGATGATTATATTCGTTTTGGTGTGAAGCTTCATCCAGAACCGCAATGAAATTTGCTGCGGATTCTCCATCACGAATCCGCTGCGATTAGTTCGCGTTGGTTTGGGAGATCCTTAAATCTATCGAATTTCAACGACGCTATCTACCGATTTCGAATCGGCCCCACTGCCCTTTATACATATTCGCAGGCATCGCCACTGTTTAGTATAGTTATCGGATCCGAATGGCGATGAAGAATAGCCGCTCATTGTTATTCGGTCCAAATAGGTGCAGGGATGCTCCAGGAATGCCGCATTTTGACAAAGCAATTATGCAACATAATGTTTGCTGCATACGGTATATAGTTCAGGAAAAATATGCTTTTCTTGGGCAACAAACTATCACAAGACATAAGTGTCTCAAGGCTGGCGCTGTAGTCAATTAGCATACTGCGTATATTTAGCGCCATCTATGAGACACTAACTTTTTCAAAGTAGATTTTTAATTAGTGCATAGATATGACAAATTCTCGTAGGTGACACTACGTTATGTGATTTCAATTCGGATACGAGTAATTTTTTGAACTCGGGCATATAGTATTGGGTTAGCTATCTACATGTAGAATATCTTGATGTAATTAAAAAAAAATAAAATGAAAATCTTTTATAATCCGACGATTTAAAAGCGACCTCCATGCGAGTAGGGAGCGGACGTATATGGAAGCTGGTTTGATCCCTGAATGGTATTACTGTTAGTATTTTATAGTTACACTTAGTGGTGACAGGTATTTTACCAACTGTGACTTAGTAAATGATAACTTTGAATGAAGAATCACTATTGTCGACAACTACAGTGAAAAAGCGTGACATGGTCACGACATCGGAAACTAGGTGCTTCACGGAATCATGGGATCACGGTTATAACCACAAAACATATATACTGAAGAAGGTTTAATCACGTGTTATCCATAGGGCAACACGGTTGATTTATGTCAGTGCCAATCGACATTTTTTCTGGATCCCACATGGTTGCCAGTTTGTGTACGAATACTGCATGTGACGTTGCCGGCTCTTCAGACCCTTGTATAATTATATATTGCGCATTTACTAATGGTATATGGCATATTTTATAGCGACATGTGTTATCAACATATGTTTGCTGTACAAATAAGTAGTCACTCACCTGTTAGAGCAGCAGCGTCAAAAACTCATGCCATTATAAAATCATCCATATGTCCTAGTTATTTGGAATTTGGAGAACAGTAAAAAATCTATACTTGAAAATATATTTTTATCTGAATTTTATATTGTATCATCAATATAAGTCTTCTGCAGCACCTGCGTGGAAGAATTGTTAGAATTAGTGATGAAAACAAATTACATATTTCAAAAAGCAATAATAGTTACCGTTAACAACTGTAAGCTTACTATGTAAAAGTTTTACGGAAAATATGATTATACTAAGTGACATATAAATCCGAACATCCAGTTTAAATGGTTTTATTTTAATAAAATTTTGTACGTAAAGTACTTAACGAAGCATAATCAGTAAATGATAAAAATTTCAAAATGATTGCACTGCTTTAAAGCCCTTTGACCTTTAATAATGTGTGGATGCACCCTGATGTGCTACGCATTCTCCAACGCGCCTAGGCATGCTTCTGATAAGGTGGTCAATGTCCTCCTGTGGTATCTCATTCCAGGCAACCACCAACTCCTCTCGAAGTGCTTCTAGAGTCTGAGGAGGACGTTGCAAATTGCGCAATCTCCTACCCATCATATCCCGCACGTGCTGAATTGGGGATAAGTCGGAAGATCTTGGTGGCCATGGTAACAACGTGACATCATTATGTTGAAAGAAGTCTATTGTGACTCTTGCAACATGTGGTCGGGCATTCTCTTGTTGGAAAGTTAGGTCTGCCAGGGTGTCAAGATAGGGTAAAAGATGGGGTTCTAGAACTTCGTGGATATAACGCTGCGCGTTCATGTTACCTCTGATGAAGATTAAAGGTGACCTGGAACCATAAGCTATAGCACCCCAAACCATAACTCCAACAGTGTGACGAACATGACTTTCAACAAAAAACTGTGGATTCCTCCTTTCACCACGTCGCCTTCTAACCCTGGCACAACCATCGTGCATGCCTAAACAAAATCGAGACTCGTCACTAAAGACAATACTGTTCCATTCCTGATCCCAGAGTGACCGTTGTCTGCACCACTCAAGGCGATTACGTCGGTGTTCTCGAGTTAAAGGGAGGACCCAGTGTGGCCGGTATGAAAACAAGCCAAAACTTCTCATTCGTCGGTAAACACTTCGCATGCCAATAGGTCTTCCGTGTTCTGCAAACCATTCATTTGCAATGGACCTGTTAGTGGAGAAACGATCCCTTAAGACCAATAATCTTAGGCGGCGATCTTCACGGTCTGTTGTTCTACGGCGGCGTCCAGTGCCCCTTGCTCTTTGCGTACGGCCTTCTCGAAGTCATGCCTGACAACACCTAACCACAGTGTCTACACTTCTTTGCACTCTAACTGCAATTGCCCGAACAGAAAGTCCAGCTACCCGAAGTCACACTATACGGCCCCTATCAAACTCACTAAGTTGACGAAATCGTACAGGTCTCCGTACTCAAGGCATCGTAACCGATCGTAAAGGATGTCAAGAACCAAAATCCGCCAACGTTGATTCTTTACTGCGGCTGAAATATTCATTTTTAGAGCGTAAGTGAATTAAAAAAAAGCAGTATAAAAACCGGAATGTCCAACTGATAAGGCTAAAAAAAGTTTTAAACGAAAAAAAACATGATTTTTGTTTTTTTTAAAAAAACATGTGCTCTTTTCAACCCTGATATATAATTTAGGAATTTTTACAGTATAAGATGTTATGATGTTAACATGTTGACTAATATTATCAGGATATCTGACTTTATGTTGAAGTTCATATTCAAAATTGAAATCCATGGAAGTTCTCGTGAGTTTCTCATATCAGCTACACAATACCAATATTAATAGAGAAGCGCTACAAATCACTCGATTTGACATAAACTTACATCAGGCATGATTATGAAACACATTAGGGATTGTCCTGAAGCACTCAATTGTCGACATTTATGCCCTGGAAAGAAAAGAGTAGCACATAAATCTATATTCTATCTATATTCGATCACCATGGGTTGGCAGTAAAATTTATTGCCTTCAACTCTGCCTCTTGAATGTTTCATAGCACTCCACATTTGTGACTGTTGAATCAAATAGAAATTCTCAATAGTCGTAATGTTCCAACAAATACAACCTTCCAATATAGAATCTCTATATCGCTAAACCTTTTTTCAATGGACCAGGATGCTTCCTTTGTTGATTGCAATCACCTAGAAAGGAATGAGTTGTTCTCTTATACAACTTGAACAAAGTTCATCAACTCGACAAGAAATGTAGTTCAAATAAGAACGACTTTAATACAATTTGTAGAAAAACCGACGTCCGAAGCATCCAGCCCTCCAGACACAAATAAAAGAGAGGTTAATTAAAAATGACAGCAATAAACCGTCATACTTGTCAAAGCCGCCATTTTTTCTGGATCCCAACGGTGTTGTCAGGTTGTAGTTCGGCAACACCTCACTTTCCTATTCTCCCATATGAGTTGACCCCCAATGGTGATTACATTTGAATGTAGGTGAGATGCGCATGCGCGCTGGCCGCTAAGGTCAAAAATCGTATACCACCGTAAGACTTCTAGGGCCTGCAAACCGTAGCATGCCCTATAGACTTGGGTAGTTGGCTCCATGCGATTTTGTTCTTGATATCAGCTTACTAATAATCTCATCTTTATTCGGAAGTCGTGATCACGTTTTAAACTACTGATACAATACTCTCGACTGGATAATTCGACATGCAACACAGGTTTCCGTATCAACTGAACACGTCGACTAATTTACAACAGTGTCTGTTAGAGCAAAATTAGGACAGTGCTTCCATGCAAACTCCAAAACTGCAATGCACTAACTCAAATAAGTACCTCCGCTTAAGTTCAGAATACGTAATCTGCTTAGTTGTGCGGAACGATAAACTTTCTAGTTGATATCAACTCGTCAGAAACTCAAGATATTCTATAAACTATTCAATTTCCTATTTCAAAATACAGCTGAACGATACTAAATAGCACAAAGTTTAACAATTTACTAATTACAAGAAAGCATTGCATGTCTGAGAAAATAAACCATCCTAGAGGCTTACCGGATAAACGATTAATTTTGACCAGTTTTGACAATGAGATTGCATCCTTGCAATATCTTCAGCAAGGGAAATTCACTTTTAAGTCATAGAATGCTTGGTCGATTATGCCATACGGCCTTAATCGTTTTATTATTTGATAAAAAGAATATTGGCAAATACAATTACCGCCAGTGGCGCTTCCAGGATTTCAGTCTGGGAGGTGTAAAATGGAAAGTAAATTCTCAGTGTGACGTACTGAAGTGTTATAATGATTTAACATTAAAAGCATGGATATATGCAGACATATGAATTTGTTACAGTAATTTCTGTAGAAAATACAAACAATTTTTTTATTTTGAGTCTTGCGAAATCAAAGTGTAAATAAAGCAAACCAAGCTCGGGTAGTCTTCATATATTAAAACAAAAATGCAATATAAAATAATCTATCACAGACTTTTCTACATTACAATGTCAGACAAAACAACAAAAAATACATCTTCATGAAAAAAATAACAATAACAAATATGTTACCACTTCTATAAAGTAAAGTAAAGTAAAACACAAAAAATATTCATGGCATAAATACATTCTCTTAGCCAGTCTCAAAAGACAAAAACATATAAACTATGAAACTACATCAGTTCACAGTCTCAAAATGAAACAATCATTACATACCTACGCTTAGAAAGTGATTTGAACAGAATTTGAACAGACTTTCATATCAATCTGCTGGCCAATAAATAAAACCACATATCTTGATTGGATACTTTGGAAAATATCACCGTGGTGGTCTAAACGTAAGTAAACCCTTAGCTATATCTGCTTTTTTATTTATTGGCCAACAGAAGGGAGATGGATTTTAGAGACAACCTTAGACAAAGTTCAGGTGTTATCATATTACAAAATCAAGGCGCCTATTCTTTTTACTGATAAACCGATCTATGATTGTATTCACGTCTATCCTCATATCTCTATGGATATACAAAAGAGCTAAACCCACTAATCGCTCTTGTAACATAGTGGAGTGCAGCCAAGTTTTTATCCTCTTTAGATGGGAGAAGCTTCTTTCAGATGTCGCAATACTTACCGGGAATGAAATCAATAATTGTAGGCATCTATTGATTGAAGGCAAATGTTTTCATCACATAATAAATACAGTGACATTCCACTGTCTATAGCATCTTGTGTACGTGACTTTCAAAGGTCAAACTCTGCTTTTAATCTGGCACTTATTAAATTTTTGTTTTCGTTACTATTTAGTCCATGCAAATATTTAGAGGTTGTTTCTGATATGTCCATTACTTCAGCTTCAGTTTTTGAATGAAATACTGACGCAAAGAAAATATTAAAATTTCATATATTCAAAGATTTTTCATTAAACCGGTATACCAAATCCTGTAATACAGGGTGGCCAAACACGTGACGTCATAAAAAAAAAATTAGATTCCCCACATCGAGAGGAACCCAAATCACCCCCATATATATGGTCCGATTTTGTTTTGTTTAGGAGTTATGATTTTTTTTCGGATTTTTCGAGAATTTTTGAGTTCTGTGTTTATTTTTACCATAACTTCGTTAATAATTGTGATAAATGCCTGCTTTTTTCACGATTATGTAGCTAAGACCTAAGGCTTAACTATCATATAATCATTCAAGTCATGTAGCTAATACTACTTTTTAATTTTTTTCAAAATCTTCGAACATAACAAAAAAGTAAAAAAGTGCAACAACTTTGAACGTTTATAAAAAATTGAAAAAACATGTTCTTACTATTCGTAAGTATCTTCAAAACTTCCTTACGGTATCAGCTATTTACCGTAAAAATTTCATCAACCTAGCTTTACTACATGCTACCGTAATTGTGGCTCAAATAGAACCGAACCCAAAATTGGATAACCCTCTGCTCAATAGAAATTGTTAGTTTCGGAAAAAAAATTTGCAAAAACCACAAAAACACGTTTGATTTTTACTGAACAGCAGATTATTATTCATTTATGTTATTTACAAGAGGTTTTCAAAATGTCTGCCTCTAACAGAAATGCACAGTGTACACCTACGTATGAAATTTTGTTTTAAATCTCTAAATGCTTGTGTGTTGTTTTTCAACACATGTGTCGCTTCTTGAATTTTGTTCCTCAATGAATTTTCATTTGCACATTCTTGGGCGAATGTTATGTCTTTAAAATATCCCCAAACAAAAAAATCAATGGGGTTGAGGTCAGGGGAGCGTGGAGGCCATCGTATCGGTCCGTTTCGTCCGATCCATCTGTCTGGGAACCTTTCGTTTAAGTAGTTTCGCACGATCGTTGCGTTGTGGCATGGTGCACCATCATTCTGGAACACCATGTTCCGTCTGGCTTCCAGGCTTGAATCTTCCAGCAATAATGGTAGGCTATTTTCAAGGAAGCTTTTGTAGGCTACCGAATCCAACCTTGACGGCAGTTCAAATGGACCGATAAATTCCATATTGAATATTCCTGACCACATGTTCACACTAAAACGGTGTTGAAATGTCGACGGCCTTGACTGGTGGGGGTTTTCAACAGCCCAAGTATGTAAATTATGGATATTGAATATCCCTGTTCTTTCAAAACGTGACTCGTCAGTCCATAAAATTTTATCAAAAAAATCGGGATCCTCTCGTTGTCTTCGCAGCATTGTCTCGCAACCAACAGAGGACACGTCATCACCACCGACCAGCCACGTCATCTACGGCACAAATACGTTTATTCGTTTCCTGAATCTTGAAAAGGAAAGTGCTAAGAAAATATTTTAAAAAATATAAACAGATAGTATATCACACAAATTATAGTGAGTAAGTGTTATTTTGTTTGAGAGTGCTGGAGAAAAGTAAGTACATTATTTTTTATTAAATTTTAGTTTTGTACTCATAGTTAGCAAAGATAGATAAATTACGCCAATCATGACTTTAGTTATTAGTAATTAAATATTCAATCATGCAAAATTACACGAGTACTCCTCAATAGTTTCTTTTTGAAAGTTTTAGCAATCGGTAATACAATTACAGTGCAATCTCCGTAATTCGAGCTAATTGTTGCAAGAAGATGTTCGAATTATGGAATGTTTTTGGAAAAATCAAAAAATATCTTTAATATACAGCTGCTGGATTTTCTGTCTTATTTAAATAATTTAATTTTGCCCACAGATGACTGATGCCATGTCCGAATCTAAAAAGAAATGTAGACAGCACAGTGTTGATTATTTGAAATTTGGCTTCATTCCATCATTGCCGGACAAACAATCGCCTATGTGCCTTTTATGCAACAAAGTTTTGGGCAATGACGCTATGAAACCATCTAAACTGCAATATCATCTGAGAAGATGTCACCCTGATCAAACAAACAAAAGAGAAAGATTTGAAATACTTTGAAACACTCAAAGATAAATTTCAGTAGAGACCTACACTGGACAGAATGTTCGCTTCGACGTCACAAAGAAATGATGATGGTTTGCGGGCGTCTTACAATATCTCGTTACTCATAGCAAAATCCGGAAAACCGCATACTATCGGAGATAAGTTAATTTTGCCAGCCGTTGAAGAGGTTTTAAAAACTGTTTTACACAAACCTGCATCTAATATCATTAAAAGAATTCCCTTAAGCAGCAATACTGTTGAAATACGTATTGATGAAATGAGTTCTGATATTGAAAGCTTCTTATGTAATTATTTGCAAACGACCCATTTCTCTATACAACTGGACGAGTCAACTTTACCTGATAATGCAGCATTATTATTGGCATATGTTCGTTTTATTATGAATCAAGAAATCTACGAAGAACTGCTCTTCGCAAGAACTTTGGTAACCGACACTAAAGGTGAATCAATATTTCATGTTTTGAAGGATTACTTCATTGAAAAAGCAACTCCTTTGTCAAATATAATATCAGTAGCTACAGATGGAGCACCTGCCATGGCTGGACGTTATCGTGGATTTATAAGCTATTTAAAACAACATGTGTCAGGGGTGTTAGCAATACATTGCGTCATCCATCTACAACATTTAGTTGCTAAAAATTTGAGTGTTGCATGAATCACTTCATTTAGTCATTGATGCAGTAAACCGAATCCGAAGCAACGCGTTGAATACCCGGTTAGTTGTGTGAAGAAAATGACGAACACTTTCATCAATTACTCCTTCACACTGAAGTACGCTGGCTGTCGAAAGGCTTATGTTTGACAAGATTTTTGCACTTTTTGAGACTATTTTAGAATTTCTGGATACTAAAGATACAATTTTAAAAGAAAATTTAATGAAGAGGAAAACAGACATCGCGTTTTTAACAGATTTGTTTACAAAATTTAATATGGTTAATTTGCAATTACAAGGCGACAGTTTAAATTTGATTAAAACGAGGTCCATCTTATCAGCGTTTCTGGCCAGAGTTAAACTAATGAAGCAAAATATTGGACGGGGCGAATTTTCTCAGTTCCCCAATTTGTCACAGACAAGCTGCCAGGAAGACGACGTTTCAACTTACGTTCAACATTTAAATGCCCTCTATTCAGATTTTGAATCTAGGTTTGAGGATATTTTGACTATGGTAATACCACCGTGGATAATTAATCCATATGGTGACATAGAAGAAACGAATGTCATAATACAAGAGGAACTGACTGATCTAAGTACAAACGAAGAACTTACGGTTCAGTTTAAAAACGGATATCAGCAATTCTAGCTGCAAAACAACATACCCGTTACTTATCCCGTATTGTGGAATATAGCGAGGAAATTTTTAATTTCCTTTCCATCGTCATACCTAGTGGAAAGGGGGTTAGGCGCTGTTACCAATCTTCTAACGAAAAAAAGAAACAGACTGGACATCATTAGCCGAGGAGCTTTAAGACTAACCCTTACAAAATTGACGCCAAATGTTGATAATTTATTATTAAAGCATCAGGTTCATCCTTCTCACTAAAAATATTGACTTATTGCTTATGTTATTTTATTTATAGTTTATTTTATGTTTATTGGTGTCTGACCAATAAATGCCCGCATTGGGAATAAGTGCCCGCATTGATTTTTTTAAAGAACCCCCCTTTATAGAAAATATTTTTTTTAAATTATTCTGAAAATTCAAGGATGGGTACACACTAAAATTCGTTAATTTTTTGCCTATTTTTAGATAACTTAAATGTATAAGAAGCGGAATTTAATCAAACTAGCAGTGAAATTATTGTAGAACATTACGTTTATGTTATAATTAATAAACGAACTCGCTTATTGTACTATTTTAAGTAAAACAAATTTTTTTTTATTATTTTTCACTTTTTTTTTTATTTTATCCCTCTTATTTTTTTCAATGCGGGCACTTATTCCCAATGCGGGCTCTTATTGGTCAGACACCTGTTTATTTAATGTTACGTATATTTTACATAACAGATACAAAATTTTATTTTGAGTAGTTTTAATTTAAATTCAATTAATAAATGTATAAATTAACATGTTTTTTCTTTAAGTTTTTAACACTAAACTTCACTACAGTTAGAAATTTACAGGAAATCAATATCACGTAAGTAGGGGGTCTACCCAACACGGAAAAAGATGGCAAGGGGTCTACGACACAAAAAAGTTTGGGGAACTATGATTTAGACACTAGACTAGACCATAATAGACTAGATTATACCTGTTCTAACAGGAAGAAGCGCACACCGATGCTGTTGGTGGGAGGGTAGTCGCTAGTCGCATGCGCACTGAGCGGGTTGGCAGTGTTGCCGCTATACTTTCTTAAAGTTACAGATTTTTTTATCAGACGTTTATTTTGTACCACCTTCTCAAAGACTGCTCAAGTCGTCTCGGGGGGGGGGGGGAGTAATTACCCCCTTTACCAGGCCCCCTGTGGGAGCGCCAGTGATTCCCGCATATGTTATCGTTAATGTAACCTCGGTCGATATTTACCTCATAACTTATATTATTATACCTGACTGCACGACACGTCAGACGCGGTACAGCGCTACGGCGGTAGTAATTCCGGGACACTTATCAGAAATGGCATGCCCGCTGGTCAACGCATAGAGCAGAAGCAGGGACGCATATTGAGAAATCCTCTATCGTACTAAGTTTTAAGGGCAAATGTACGGGGATATCTATGATGTGTGAAATGTGTCTAACAAGAACGTATAGCTACCGATGTTTCAAGCGTATAAATATACTATCATCAAAACATTGAGATACACCCTCTACCCTCTAAAACATCAAAAACGGAGTCTGAGCAATCTCTTCAAAGATTTTTCGTCTTTGGAACAGCATTAACCTTGTGTGAAAGTCCGAGTTTTACCTTCCAAGTTATAGATGGTCCAAAGATTAGAGGTAAGACACACCTACAGTGGGACAAACAGGCAAAAATACTCAGACTGAATGACAGACTGACGGAAATAAGTGAAATGGTTTTTTATTACGTACATTTCATATAACATGTTGTTCGAAATTTTTCGCGAATACATTACTCTCGTGGAAATAAAAAAGGCAGACGTTAGCATTTACGCATGCGGCATTTGTCGCTGACAAAACTATTTTATTCGCTATTTTCCCCTCATCAATATATATGGCGAGGGCGGCATCATGGAGGAGAGCTCTGAGGAGCAAAGCCCGTTAAAGGGAGACCGACCGCCAAGAGCCAGCCGGGCCCGAGACTTTCCGTTAGAAGGACAGCCCTCTTCTGAATAGAGTCGAGTACGGTATATAACAGCATCGGTGATCTGAACTCCGACTAGCCGAAATAAATGGTTCTTTGGCAGATCTCTGCCATCCATCTAAACCGGATGAGCGCTAGGGCGCTTGTTGTTGGTCAAGGTACAGTACTGTATTCCGGAAGCATTAAACTGCTCAGTTTACTTAATTCCATCTTTCAACAAGTATACTAAGTACCATACTCCAATATCATTTATTCAGATGAAGCTCACTATCGAAGGTATTATCGTATTAGGGCTCAGTAAAGTAAAATAAAATCAAAGTTGCACTATTAACATCTTTTCCTTTTTTCCTTGCTTTTTGCGTTATTGCAATTGCAGGCTATCGATAATTAGGAAATAGTTTCACGCTTCGCCGGTGAAAATAAAACCACAAAAATCCTGATATCTCGTACAACCGTGGAAGATTAATGAAAATCTGTACGGCTTTTTCAGGCATGCAATCTGTAGGATTTTCCCTGAAAGTAATTTGAAAGGAATTTATGACTTGCTGTGTACGTTCACTCCTTTACCGAAACCAGGCTATGGAATTCTAGAGCTACGAGTCAATTCTGGCAATCCATTTGTGTAATTATGTTTTCTAAGTCGTATAGAAAGTCTGTCAAGTAGGTCGACTTACTACTAACGTACATTGTATAGCAGGCCAATGCATTACGATTATCCATAGATGAATAGTACATTTGTTAGTCAACAACAATGTCGAACTCTTTATATTAAACAATTAAATGTAGAAAAATCTTTGATTTTTTCAATTTTCGTCTATAAAATTTAACCTATCGGTGCAATTCAAATTCCCCAAAAAACAAAATTCAGAGCATGTGCTCCGGATTCAGTTTTAATTAATAATAACGAAATTAAAACAGCTGATAATAAGACAAAAAAGATCTGGTAAATAGTCAACCAGGAGCTTGGACGTAAAAAGAACTCTGGAGTAATTTCACTTAAAAATGACAACGGTGGAGATATGGGACAGATTAGTGTGCCTGGCGCTTTTGGGAAACATTTTTCAAGCACAGTAGTAAGTAAGCTCCAACACCACTTCAAAGGAGTCTCCCCACTACCAGCAGCAGAAGCTAAAACTCAAGTAGCGCATTCAATGTTCTACACAGAGGTCACCGATGAAGAAGTGAAATTAATCATATCCAACCTTCCAAACAAACAATCGTGTGGTAGTGACGGTGTAACTACTCATGTTATTAAAAGTGTTTTAAATGAAATTGCAGGTCCTCTCACTACTTTAATTAACATGTCTGTCTATTCCTAAATCCCTGAAGCTTGCGATAATAGTTCCCGTTCCAAAAAAGGGAGATCCTACTCAAGTTGATAATTACCGCCCCATATCATTGTTGTCAATCTTTTCTAAAATAATAATAATAATAATAATAGACGTCTTTATTTATCCACAATTACACTGTAGTATAGCCAAATGTCAGACTTATATGGCCAAGTTTAGCATGCTGCTACTTACACTTAACCATATAGTCTCTAGCAGATGTTCAAAAGAATACACTATCCACAAATAGATTTGGTTCATTACATCGAAAGTAAAATTTAAAAAAAAGAGAAAAAGGCATACTTTCCAAACCCAAATGCACCAAAAAATTATTAATATCAATTAAAGATGGAATAAAAAAGAAATGAATGATTACGTAAATTATATGTTTGGAGGGTTAAGTAATAGTGTTTTAACTTTTTGTCGAAAGACAGGTAATGAAAATTCTTTATATACTTTAGGAAGGTCATTATAAATAATAGCAACATTGTAAGAAAAACTGCGTTTAAAAAGTGTAGACGTATGCAGGGGTATTCTAATATTATTTTATCTGAGAGTTCTACAGTGAACATCATTATTAAATGAAATTTTTTCCTTCAAGTAATAAGGTTTAGACGTGAGCAGCAATTTGTGAACAAAAACTGAAAGTGATATTTGGCCATGTCATTAATTTTTAACCAGTTTAGAACGGGATATTTCGCCGATACATGATCAAATTTACGTAAGCCAAAAATGAATCGTATACAATTGTTTTGAATAACTTGAATAACGTTTTTAGTGAAATTGTCTAAACAAGTATAGTATACGATAGTACAATAATTTAGTATAGATATGACCAATGCTTCACATAGTTTTTTACGCATCTTAAAATTTAGTAAATACCTGTTTGCTATAAGAGTGCGCAGCCGTAGGTAGGTTTTCTGAGATAGACTTTTAACATTTTCAATAAACCTTAATTTTGTATCAAAAACAACACCAAGAATTTTTGCAGAATCAGAAACTTGCAAGATTTGGTTATTTATCTGAATGTTCAAGAGCTGTTTTAGATTTTTGTGGATTAATAAGTAGATTGTGATCTAAAGAGTATTTAATTAATTTATTAACATCGTTTTGTAAAATTTGAGTAGTATTATTGACATTATCTGGGTTAAAATAATGAAGCAATTGCGTATCGTCTGCAAATGACTGGACATGAGAATTATCAATACTTTTGCTTAAGTCGAACGTATATATGAGGAACAGAAGCGGCCCCAATACAGAGCCCTGAGGTGCGCCTAAAGAAATTATTGTCACTTGAGACATTTTTTGATTGAGAAAAACACACTGAGTTCTTTGATGAAGGTAACTGTCGAAAAATGAAAGGGATACACTGTCAAGACCTATGTAATTTAATTTAGCAAGTAATAATTTATGATTGATGCTGTCAAAGGCTTTCGAATAGTCTATAGAAATTAAGGCTAATGCCATTTTCTTATCTAAGGCACTTAAAATATTGTCTTGCAGATTAAGTAGGGCAGATGTTGTACTACAATTTTTTCTAAATCCGGATTGAGTGTCGGGAAGTATAAAGAATTTTTCTAGGTAAGCGGTCAATTGGAACTTTATAATTTTTTCTAAAATTGGTAATAAACTGATAGGTCTGAGATCATTATACTCAGTGGGTTTCATTTTTTTAGGAATTGGAATAATTAGAGCTTGTTTCCATGTGTTTGGAAAGTAGCCTTTTACCAAACAGTCGTTAAAGATGTGGACGATGTGATGGAGAATAACTGGCAGGCAAAGCTGGATCATTGACAGGGATATACCATCAATTCCCTTCGCATCAGATTTTAGGCTCCCTATTGCCTGTAATACGTCATTTGAACTAATCTTATTCAATGAAAAAATATATTCAGAGCTCAATTTATTTTTGAAATAGTTTTCGCAAACTAGTGAATCAACAGGTTTATAGCTATAAACAGACATAAAATAATAATTAATTTTGGTATGGTCATTAAAACTTGCCGGAAGGGTTCATTTGCCAAATTTTCGATATATGTCTTTTTGTCCCTCCTGATCATGTTAAGAGCACGGTTTCTAAGCGATTTGAAGTTATTATAGGCGTCCACGGTCTTATTAGTTTTATATAAAGCTTGTGCAGTATTCTTTTCATCAAGAACAGTGCGTAGTTCATTTGTTAATCAAGGTGATGGTGGCTTATTAACTCTTACAGTTTTAAAACGTGCATGTTTATTATAGGTTTCCACGATAACGCTTGTAATGTGCATTACCTTCTCATCAATATTAGATTTCGTAAATAATTCATCTATGCCCGATGTATAAAGATCGATAAGAAAATCATCCTCACTGAAATGTTTAAAATCCTTGATTGTGATAAATTTTTGTTTTCTTTTATAAGATGGAATGTCAAAATGAAAAAATACGAGTTTGTGGTCCGAAATACCATTCGTGTCCATGACGGAAGAATAGCTGCATATTTGAGGATTATTTAAAAATATTGGATCGATTAATGTTGCAGTACTATCTGTGACACGGGTGGCTTCCGTTGCGATTTGTGTGAACCCCATCAGCTCAAAACTCAGTGAGAATATATTGTTATTAAAAAAATTCATATTCAGATCTCCCAATATCACGATGTTATGATGATATAATGAGAGGCTGGGTAGGAAACCATTTAATAAATCTGCACATTGTTGTATGTTTTTAGAGGGTGGTCGGTACAAAACACCTACTAACAGTTCACACTTACCCGCAACCAATTTAACCCAAATGCTTTCGATAAAATCACCAAAATATGTATGAATATCTACCTTTTCAGCATGTAAATTTGATTTAACATAGATTCCAACTCCACCACCACGAGATTCTCTATCTCAACGCAAGAAACAATAGTTGCTAATATTAACCACATCATCAGTAATATTTTCATTTAGCCACGTCTCTGTGACAGCGAATACATCAAAATTTTCTAATGCTATTAAATTTACAATAGCATCAAAACTAGACATGAGGGAACGTACATTCAAGAAAGTGTCCGATAAGCATTTTACTACCAGTCATTAAGAGTATTTGAATCGTACATAATTTAGAAAAGATTTTCAGTATTCTAAATAATTCTAAAATGATCAAAATAAAATTCGTGAGAGATGTCTTTGTTGAAAGAATTCATACACTGGGCAATTTTTGTCTGTTGGAAGATGATCGGTACTGTAAGATTTTTTATACTGGTGATTTGAATACAAACAGTTGCAACATTTCGAATGTGCCTGCTTACAAAAGGAAGTGTCATGGTTTTCTCCACACTGAGCACAGACCTTAGGATTTTGGCATTTTTTTCCAGAATGATTAAATCGGAAACAATTTGTGCACTGAGACACTTCATTATTTTTGTATACAGATACATTTTGAAATCCTAATAGAATTTTTCCATTATAATCTTCAAAAATCTGTTTAAATAAATTACCTGTGACCTCTGCGTAAATAATATAAATTTTTTTTGAGCAATATACTTAATAAAATTTATCTTAATATCTTCTTTTTCTATGAAATGGTTTTGTCTTGTGATGTCTTCTACTATCTCTTCTTCGGTAATTCGTTCATCTGTATGGTAGCCCACGATTTTGATTTTAGGTCTAAACATTTTCGGTTCAGACACCTGGTACGATGCTGACAATTTTTTCTGAATTTCTTCCTTTAACTGGGCATGATTACTTTCGTGGACCTTAATTTCCACACCACCGTTTCTAAAATTCTTCACGTCGTCAATTTTGATTTGAAGTTTAGACAAGCTTAAGTTTTTATCTAGATCTTTACGCGTCTTGAGGCTTGTTTGTTGCTGGCTTGGTATAATCACTATGCTTTTCAATGGGATTTCCTTGCTTTTTGTAGCATAGGTCTTTTTTACAATTTGCGAATACGTAGTGCTTGTCGTACTTGATTTTTCAATTATGTCAATCCTAGTATTCAGTTTCTTGAGCGCGTCAACTACAGTTTCTTTTTCAGTGATATTTGTCGACAATAAATTCAGCTGATCTTGAAATCTAGTGTTCTCGTTCACAAGTTGCTCAATCAATCTATCTTTTTCTATTAATAACTGACTGTATGAATTAACTTTTTCATATAATATTTTTATTTCCTGTTTTAGCTCCTCATTTGTTGTTCTAAGGCACTTACTGTTTTTAGGTGTTTCCGTTGGTGCATCACTTGGTTTGGTTACCACCATTTTAGTACTCTCAGACGTAGCTGAAGCAATCTCAGCAGTTTTCTTTTTTTTATTATTCATGGAGTACCCAGTATGGTCGTATCACTTTCTTCTAGTCTAGATGATTGATGTCAAATCTTTTGTCAAAATTCTTCGCTGTATTGGCCAAAAATATGTTTGCCACTGGAAAATCTGTTATCCTCCAAGAATATCAACGGAGCTGCACCCCAACAATAGTTGCAGTAGAGAGTAATAAAATATTTCAACAGTTTTCTCGAGGTATACGCGGATTCGGTGGAATAAGGCAAGTCAAAATAATGATGAGTTACTAGTGATTTATTCAAGAATTTTGGGATATGCTGAAAAATTCAACCTTATCCCAAGCTAGCAACATGGATTTAGGAAACTTCATTCAATAGAGACAGCTACTTATGAGTTTGTATGTCAGATATATAAACAGCTCGATATGAATAAAGGTATCGCGGGCATCTTTTTTGACCTATCGAAAGCTTTCGATACAATTGACATTGGACTTCTCGAGGAAAAATTATTTAATTTAGGTTTAAGAGGTTTTATATTAGATTGGGTAGTGTCTTTCCTGTCTGACAGGAAATTCAAAACAAAAGTTAACGGAATGCCATCCGTAACGTACAGTATCGACATTGGTGCAGCGCAAGGCTCAGTTTTAGCACCTCTTCTATTCATTCTATATACGAGTATAAGTGATTTGCATCTCTCTGGATTTGTAACAAATTATGCGGATGATACGTCAGTTCTTGTAAGTGGAACTACACGCAATGACATTATTGCAAAAATAAATGGAGTAAAAGGTGAAATGAAAGGGTGGTGCCAAGCAAATCGTTTGATTTTAAACCTCGAAAAGTCAGATGTTGTACATTTTTATACAAACGCCCCTATTCTAGCAAATTATGAGACATCGAAAACTACGACATACTTGAGAATAGAAATGGATGCAAAGCTCAGTTGGCAACAACACATGGACAGTGTGTGTGAAAAGTTGAACCAATCATATTATGCGATTCTTAAGCTCAAGTTTTGCTTATCATAGTCAGGTTTACTAGATGTATATTATGCTCTCGTCCACTCACATTTATCCAGGAACAACATAATTTGGGGACAAGCAACTTCAATTTCTAGAGCATTTGTTCAACAGAAGAGAATAATCAGATTGATATTCAACATTCGTAGAAGAGAATCCTGCAGAGATATCTTCAGAAGTAAAAACATCATGACTCTACCAAGCATTCATATTTATAAGTGCGCCCTTTTCACACATACAAACAAAACAAAATTTATACAGAACAAAAACATCAACACACATTATAATACAAGGGCAGGTGAGAGTCTGAGCATTCCAAAACACACACTGACGCTGTTCGAAAAGTCACCGGAATACACCTGCATCAGAATATATAACAAACTTTCAGCTAACCTCAGGAATGTCAGTAGTATTGCTAGTTTTAAATGTAAACTACGAAAATTATTAGTTGAAAAATGTTTCTACTCTTTGTCTGAATACCTCGCACTGTGATATATTTTTTTTAACTTTTTTTATATGTGAATGTCTGTACGCCTTAAGTCTTAAGTTGTCCCTGTTTGTATTTTGTAAATACTTATGTTTGTTTCGTTTTTTTTTTAATTATGTGTACTATGTACCTCCCTCTTAGGACGAGTCTTATGTCATTTTTTATGATCTACAAGACAATATATGTATCTATCTATCTATCTATCTAATCAGAATTTAAAAATTTTGTCACGTGAAAGTCAATCATTGTCGATTATCAGATTTATTTTTATCAAAAACCTATATACAATAGGCATTTCGTGTGCATTCAAAACATACCTATAGCCATTTTTCATATTTTTGTTATCAAACCGACCCTTAGGACATTTGAAGATACAATGAATTTTTAACGAAAAACACCTATTTTTAATTCCTGAATTGCAAATTGCGGACAATTTTAAATTCAAGTATATGCTTGCCAATGCTGCCATGACCTTCAATGTAATTTTAAGATTAGATAAATGTTCAAAGAAACTTTTTGTCGATGATATAAAAAAGCAAAACATTGAAATTAAGTAGGCTAAAGATGGTAATTACCAAAATAACTATTGCAATACTTGGAATATTGCGTTCCTTTCTCCGAAACCACTATCCTTCAATTCAGTTATATAATAAATCAGAAAAAGGCTCAAGTTGAAATTGTGAAAAGCTTATTCTGCAAATTTCTAATTGTTATCACTTTTATTCTATAGACACGGAGACGGAGTCACATTCTTGAGGACACATGAAGAGGATCCTAATTTATAGATACAAAAACATTTGATAGACAACTTCATTAATAAACTTCAATGATGGGGAATTACTTTATCAAATAATAATCAAATACTACCGTAGTTTGGGTATAGAAAATAGGAATTCACTACTTAATTTCAAAGCTACTTGACTTAACTTAAATTGAATTCAAATAGTCTTGATATTACTCGATATTTCTTATAATATAAATACGAGTAGATTATAAATACACAATGGACAGGCTTTGTGACAAGTTGCCGAGAGAACAATACGTATTGAACAAAATAATCATCGTACAAGTTATGTGATGCTCTTATAATTTCTCGCCTATCTTACTGTGACAGCATATATGGCCCGGTTCTTTTAAAAAATGATTGTTTAAAATTACACCGAGTACAAAATTCGTGTCTGCGCTTCTCTTTTGGTATAAGAAAGTTTGATCACATAAGCCATATATTCAAACAACACAACATTCTAAGTTTAGATAGATTGAGAAAATTGCATTTCCTATCACTGGTCCACACATTTCTCGTGAACAAAAAGCCGGAATACCTTTTAGATAGAATTTGAAAGTTTGAAAATGTCAATACATTATATACTAGAAATAGGCGAATGATCGTGATGCCACCTCACTCAACACCAACCATTAAACGCAGCTTTTCATATAACGCAGCCATACTATAGAATTGTCTCCCAAATGATTTTAATGACTTCTCTTTATTGAACTTTAAGAAAAAGCTAAAGAATTTGTATCTGTCTGAAATATGAAGGATCCTATATGCCGACTCTGTTTACGCCCGCTACTTTTCTACTTGTCTCTCTTTCATTCTTGTTCTATTAATTGTTGATACAAAATACTTTTTCGCTACCTTCAAAAATATATTTGCTGATAGGATGTTTATCTTTATTATTGTATGATATGTATATGTTCATGATACAGATACAATTTTTTATTTGAGGTTGAGTTTAAAAATACCCCTAGGGTAACACTCCACCTTTTCAATTTTGCACTTTTGCGGTATTCAAGATATTATTCTGTTGTTTTATTTTGTGTATGCAAAGTTGAATAAAGGCACATTATTATTATTATTATTATTATTACATCAAATGAAAGAACGATGAAACGGTGAACTCCAGTAGAAAAAGCTCATTTCTTCATCAGCAGATACAAAAAACGGAAAACTGTGAATTAGCTTTTCATTCAATAACAAGTCAAGACACATGAATATCCTAACGGATTTAACGCTTAATCTGTTGCGGGGTTCCATGTTAGTCAGTGCAGCCATAAAAAAACCTTCCAATAGACTTTCGTGTAGAAGGTGTCGCTAAAGAATCTCTTGTCATTAACACTAGATTTGCGAATACAATTCCATGCCTTTTTCACCCCTCGTAATTACTTGCATTAAAATACAAAATACGACTTATCAGTTGTAAATATCACTGAAGGACTTCAGTAGAAAAAATATATAATTAGCCATCAAGTATCAAGTAGATTGAAAATGCTTGACCTCAAGTCAAGTAGAACAATAAAAAAAATAAGTCAAGCATTATCGTTTCAAAATATTTTATTTTCAAGTCAAGCCAAGTAGTTTATGAAAATATCAAGCTACTTGACTTGATGAATCCCGAATAGAAAGTTTGTGAGAAATAGAAGGGCCTTCAAATTGAGAAATATGTTCAGTTTGCAATTTCAATTCATTATTGCAAGAAAGTGAAAATGCGCAACGGTCTGAAATAATAGGCAAACGTTTTTTTCAAAATAACCAACATCCAAGTTAAGTTCAAACAAATTTAATCAACAATTTTCCAATTTTTCTATTTTTCTGTGAAATATTATTATATATAATATTTTTGACAAGATGCAGCGATCAATCTCTGCAGCCAGTAAACTTGTAAGGTCTTGTTTTGAAGTGTATTTCATACCCTGTTCTGTAGAACTTAGGGGATGTCCATTAATTACATCAGGTGCTCATAGGGAGAGGAAGGATCGGCAAATATCAGATAATTTTTTTTTGCAAAAATACAGTGTAAAATTGACAGCAAATTGTGTGAAATTAAATGTTCGAAAAATCCGAATGGAGTCAAATCGTTGACACCTCGCGCTGGCCCTCGACGTCCACGTTTAGAAGAAGAGCAGCCTGAATTGCTGAAAGCACTAGGTGATTTAGCTAGTTTTCACTGACCTTATATAAAGATAATGATGCAAATTGTGTTGTTTGAATAAATCCAACACATTTAAACTAAAACTACACACTTTGAAAAATCTCACCTGAGATAAAGAGTTGGGGGGACGGTCAAACCAAATCTCACGACATGCTTCCTTACGATCATCTACACATAAAAAATACTAAGAACAATAAATTTGAGCTACTATAAATTAAGTATATGGTGTGAAATATTAAGGAGTTTACATAGACGCACACCTCAGGTGGAATATGCATATAACGTATGTTGCGAAAAAGCTGCAATCCGGTCTATAAAGAATAAGAACTATCAAAAACGTACTAGAGTAGTGTAGTAGTAGTAGTGAATTATGGTATAATCGCGTGGGCATCAGCATACATAACTAATATATTTAAATTGGAAATAACTCAAAAAAGTATTGTAAAGATAATATCTCATAAACCCTTAGTGACCATCTCTATAAAGAAACTGATATATAAGATATGAGGCAATTATACCCTCTAAAAGTTTTGTTAATGCAACACATATCCCGTCCTCCCAACCAAACCCGATACATTTTTACCAACAACAAACACTAATTATTCAAAGGTTCCAAAACCAGAACAAAATATAATGCTAAGTATCCTAAGACCAAACTGTTACAATCTCCTTCCACAAGACCTGGAAGTGATACGTTCCAAATACGCATTTAATAGGAAAGGTTGGATAAGATTTAACATATACCCAGAAAGAGAATACACGAAATCGTTGACTTAAAAAGATCACAATTAACATGAAAACCAACTACTGGAATAAAGTTACCGATTCAGATAAAATATTCTATATTCAACACTTACCGATTTAAAAAATATACCCCTACTATAGTTATTTACGGCACGGGTATTACGTATCTTGCAAAGTAAGATTTCGTCGGTTTTTTGACATTTCGTAGGTTTTTTATGACATAAGACATAACGTAGGTTTTTCTACAAGATGTTAACACAGACTGATGTACACTTGTTGTGAACTCGTTTTGTACCTGTACGTGTCGCTTAAACGTCAGCGAACAGCGATCATAACGAGCAAATGTGGAATGAACTATTTGTACACTAAAAACTACCTGTCTGCAAGGTGGGATTTCGTCGGTTTTCTGACGTGTTTTAGGGTTTCTCCATAATACCCCTGCCGATTTTGCTAACATACTCGATACGTCCCCCCAAACAGAAAACAAAACACTAATAATACAGGGTGTCCGCAAAGTTGGGGTTTTCCTTTACACGACCTGTAGATCTTGAAAACATAAGCAATTTTTCTTAGTACCATATACACCAATTCTTAAGGGAACCGAGATAAAGGGCTCTGCAACACCAAAAATATCTGAATACCGTCCTGTAGCCGCGACTCGCGACGTCCCCAACTGGTACTAGGACACTAGCTCAACCCGACGACAGAACTGGGTCGGGGGTCGGGGTCAGTGTGTCAGGTCAGTATGCAACCTTCAACCGACGGTTACGGTCACGCGTGTAGAGGTAAACGAACCCGTGTAATCGATTGCGTTTCAAAAAACAACAAGCACTAGAGACGTGGCTAGAGAAGTGCAAGTATCAAAAACTAAAGTGTGGTAAACGCTGCGTGAAGAGGGGCTGTATCCGTTTCACGTCCAACGTGTACAAGCCCTTCAACCTGACGATTTTCCAGCAAGAGTGCGGTTTTGTGAGTGGTTGTTGCATCAACATGACAATAATCCGGACTTTTTGAAGTGTATATTGGTGACAGACGAATCTACGTTCACGCGTAATGGGGTGAATAACACTCATGTTTGGTCAGTATAAAATCCGCACGCTGTCTGTCGGGCACATTTTCAACAAACATTTTCGGTGAACCTTTGGGCTGGCATGGTGAACGGTATGCTCATTGGACCATTTATTCTCCCTCCTTGTTAGAAGATGTGCCATTAAGTGTAAGACAATCAATGTGGTTTCTGCACGATGGTCATATTTGTTACCTCTGTTCGTGGTCTACTGGTCTGCACCACCGCCGGCGTCTGCACGGTAGCGCATTAGCTGATTTCATTTTCTGTTGGAGCGGTATGATTTCGGGTAGAGACGTACTTAGCCCTTCTCGTCAACTGGAGAGTGAGTACTTTTTTCTTTATTTTTTTTTACTTGGTCGCCCTCGTTTCCCTACACATTACCTTTGTTATTTCAAGGGTAGTTGTTTCTGAAAAGGAAAACCCTAACTTTGCGGACACTCTGTATATCATCTTACAAGTATATTAAAATAATGAAATCTCCTAATATACAAACTGCTTCAGGTTCCATCATTCGAAAAATAAATGTAGTAATCGTACTCGCATGTTCTAATTGTATACATATTTGCAAACAAGAAATATAATAAAAACCATGATATTAATCACGTACCCACAAATAAAAATTGCCCAGATTTCAGTTTCTTCCAAAGAGAGCATACATCCCGAATCTTATTTTGAAAGAACAGTTTCTTTTCATATTAATACATTTCAATGTCTAGTACTAGCATGAAGAAAATTAAATTTGTCCATATATATAAATATTCGCTCTCTTATACCTTCTTTATCTGACATTTCTTTTATCCTGCAAAATTCTATGTTTGATATTTTAGGTATTTCTGAAACATGGCTTAACAATAGCATTCAAGATAATCTGTTGAATATTGAAAGGTATTCATTATTTCGTAAAGGTAGAGGCAGCCGTCGTGGTAGAGTAGGCGTTTATGTAAGAAACGATTTAATTTGTGATTAGTTAAAAATCGATGAATACGTGCAGTATATACCAGGGATTGAGAATTTATGGATAAAATTAAAAATTAGTGGTTTGAGTCTAGCTTTTGGGGTGATCTACCGACTTCCAAATACGAATCTTAATAAAGCTATTGATTATATTGAAAATATTTTGACCTTCGTTATACCGAAATTTGATCAAATTATTGTTGTCGACGACACGAATGTAAACCTCTTTTGGACGCCAATAAAAAATTAGTCAACTGTTTTAAAGAATATGGCTTCCAGCAGGTAATAAATGAACCCTCTAGGATTACGGAGAACTGCAGTATCCTACATTTTTGACTGACTCTGGAATTTACATTAATGCTGGAACAGTAAATACAGATTTATTTACAGATCATCACTTGGTATTTTGCGAAACAAGCTTTAATAATGTAAAATCTAAACAAAAATTCATCAGAATCGGGATTTAAAAAATTTTAGTATGGATAATTTTCAATACGATCTTAGTAGCTTTCCTTGGGATGGATTATTAGCATTAGATAACATTAACCAGAAGGTATCATATTTGACTCATGGTATCAAGTCTACTGTTGATATTCATGCACCCTTGAAAATTGTGCGAGTCAGTAAGCCGTTTGCACCGTGGTTAACGCCAGCTGTGAAACTTTTAATTAAGAGAAAAAACAAAGCACTTACTCAATTCTCTAGACTATGCGGTTTTAGGAAGGGTTATAATACTGCTGCAGCATTGTTAGATCTAACTTACAATATTGTCAGGGTTTGGGATAACCATCAAACTACTTCCTTAATTCTTTTAGATTTTTCTAAAGCGTTTGACAAAATTAATCACTCACTCTTACTAGCCAAATGTAAATTTTATGGTTCCTCTGAATCATCAGTTGCTCTAATAAACAGTTTTTTAAAGAATAAATCACAAAGAGTTGTCATCGATATGAACACCTCTCCTGAGGCTTTAATTTCTTTGATTCTTTTGGTTCTTGGACTACTTCTTTTCAATTTATATATCTCCGACCTTGATAAGGCTATTAAACACTGCAATATTCTGTGTTTTGCAGATGACTCGCAGTTATACAATAATTTTAATATTGACAATATAATAATTGCTGAGGCTCAAATTAATGAAGACTTGAGGTCTATCGACAAGTATGCAAAAATTCATAATCTCAAATTAAATTCAGAAAAATCAAAAGTAATTATGTTCACTCCTAAAAAATTTAGAAATCAAATTAAGAAATATTCGACAATATCGATAAATGGTGAAATTATAAAGTATGTGAAACTGTAAAAAATCTAGGCATATCTCTTGATGAATGTCCGAATTTTATCCCTCATGTGAACAATGTTACAAAAAAATTTTTTTTTTAATTCTTCGGCAATTATACTTGTACAAACAAATTCTCGATTTGAAAACTAAAAAAAATTCTCTGTGAGTCATTAATTATTTCAAAAATTACATACTGCGACATTGTTTATCATCCATTTTTTAGATTCAGTAACTGTTAAGCGCTTACAAAAAATTCAAAATTCATGTTGCAGATTAATCTGTAACTTGAAAAATATGGCCACCTTACCTTCTCGCTGATAAAATTGGAATGGTTATCTATTCCTAATCTATTTAAATTGCATTTACTATGTTATATTCACAAGCTTTTACTTACCTCAATTCCCCCAATTTTGAAAGATGAGTTAAAATTTCGTGGTTCTATGCACTCACGAGATATTCGCTTTATTGATACAATAATCCTTACAAAACTTCATTTTCAACTAAATGTTTTACTTATAATGCTGCTATCATGTACAATGCTTTACCCTCTGATACTGAAGCTTCAAATTTGTTTCATTTACATAAATTTATCTCTTACTACTACTTATGATATATGCATCAATATGTATGTATTTATACTTTTATCCAATCATGATTTACCTGTGTTCTGCTCAATTAATGTATTTTTTTATGTTGAAAATCTGCACTTTAGTGGTTGGTATATATTTTTTTGGATGTACATGTTACGGGTTAAGTGGTAAAATAGCTTATGCTAAACTTCACCTAATAAATAAGTTTTATTATTATTATAATCTCCTTAAGATAGACTTGATGCCCTAAATGAGACATTTTACCTAAAAAAGGATCTATGATTAAATGAAGCCATCCATACTCCTTTGCCTGACAATGTGTGTTTTAAAATCCAGCTAATGTTGTTATTGTACTTTTTTAGTAAATCACGTGTGCCATTTTATTTCTAGTATAAGTTGCACGTATATTATTTATAAACTCGTGTATACCTGTGTTCAAGGCAAAGCTTTTTCGGGTTTTCTTTCATGTTTATTGGGGGACCTCGGTTGACCGCGTGGGTCAGAGTGTCGTGCTACTGATCAGCCGGCCGGCCGGGCCGCGAGTTCGAATCTCGCCTTCGCCATGGATGTTATGTTGTGACGTCGTGTGCTTGTCCATAATTAGAGATATACATATACAAGATTGGATCTGGCTAATGGGACGCAATGTCCTAGTGCAAAAAAAAAAGAAAATTCCAGGTTTATTGTTCTATAATATAATAATAATAATAAACGACTTTTATTCAGGCGAAGTTTAGCTACAAGCTATTCCACCACTTAACCCCTGAAAATAACTAGCACTAGAATATTAAAAATAATTTCAACAAACTATTCTTAAAAATTTAAACAAATAATTAAAATTGAATTAAATATTGAATACAACGTAAACATGTTTAAAGAGAAAGAAAAAACTATAAACGATTTATATAATATGCATAAATATGGCTGAACTATATACTCGAGGTTTCAAATTTGAGCATTAAAGATATGTTGAAGTATTGAAATCAAGGTCTTTAGCAGACGATGGTAATGCATTATGTCAACTGATGGCACTAACGGTAAGGCATTTATGAAATAAAGAAGTTTTGTGAAGAGGCATAGTTAAAGTGTCAGTGAATCGAGTGTTACTTGACTGGATATATCCACGAGATATTAATTTATTTTTCAAAAATGAAGGAATCAAACTATGTAGGAGTTTGTGAACATAATAGATGAAGTTTATACAATGTTGCAACATTCAACCAGTTCAGCTGTTCGAAACATGAACATGATCATATTTTCTTCAGTTGAAAATCAATCTACAACATGAATTTTGAATTTCATGTAGACGTTTAGCTGAAACTGAATCTAAATTTGAGTAGTATACTAAATCACAATATGTGATTTTTAATATTATTAAAGGTTCACATAAAATGTTTTTGGATCTAAAATCAAGTATTTGTTTATTTAAGTACAAATGCCATAAAATAGTAAAACCATTTTTAGTTACATGATTTACATGAGAAATACATTTGAGATTATCATCTATAAACAAACCTAAGTTTTTAACTGATTCTTCTGTCTGAATAGCATGGCCGTTTAGAGTAATGTTCAAATTATTTTCAATAAGGAATCTTAGATTTTTAGGAGATAAAATAATAACTTTGGATTCAGAATTCAGTAGAGATTAGATCCTCTATTGTTTGTGCTTCTAATTTTCATGATTGAAGCTATGATATAATTGTGAGTCGTCATCGAATAATGTCCTTTCTAATTATTTGCTTGTAGTTTGGACAATAAACAATATTACTTTTACTATTTTATCTCACAAGTGACGGAAGGGGGTTCAGAAAAGCACCAAAGATCACCACTATCGTAGACTTTGATTAACATGAAAAAGTTATTTTTCCAATATTGTTTTTTATATACCTGGTTGAATACCCTTTTGATCAAACGGTCGGAATATGATTCCCTTGTGGAGTCCATCTGCAAGATTTTTCCTGCAACGAGCTCCACCTTTGGCTAGTTACTTGATATGTAGGTTTTTACGCGCTTAAATGGACATAGCGAAGCTGTAGGTAATATGGACCGAGATCATGACATATCTGAAAAAAAATATGTTCTAAATTAAAGTTTTTATGGATCTATTTAAACAAGCTAAATACTTAATTGTACATATCCCGGGCATCATTAAAACCATTTTGTTGAGTTTTTGCACGATAACAAAGTTACCTAGGTTGGGCTAGACCAGAGTTCCCCAAACTTTTTTGTGTCGTAGACCCCTTGCCATGTTTTTCCGTGTTGGGTAGACCCCCTACTTACCTGATATTGATTTCCTGTAAATGTCTAACTGTAGTGAAGTTTAGTGTTACAAACTTAAAGTAAAAACACATGTTAATTTATACATTTATTAATTGAATTTAAATTAAAACTACTAAAAATTTTGTATCTGTTACGTAAAATATACTTAACATTAAATAAACAGGTGTCTGACCAATAAGTGCCCGCATTGGGAATAAGTGCCCTCATTGAAAAAAAAATAAGAGGGATGAAATAAAAAAAAGTGAAAAATAATAAAAAAAAAGTGTTTTACTTAAAATAGTACAATAAGCGAGTTCGTTTATCAATTATAACATAAACGTATGTTCTACAATAATTTCACTGTTAGTTTGATTAAATTCCGCTTCTTATACGTTTAAGTTATCTAAAAATAGGCAAAAAATTAACGAATTTTAGTGTGTACCTATCCTTGAATTTTCAGAATAATTTAAAAAATATTTTCTATGAAGGGGGGTTCTTTAAAAAAATCAATGCGGGCACTTATTCCCAATGCGGGCATTTATTGGTCAGACACTAATAAACATAAAATAAACTATAAATAAAATAACATAAGCAATAAGTCAATATTTTTAGTGAGAAGGATGAACCTGATGCTTTAATAATAAATTATCAACATTTGGCGTCAATTTTGTAAAGGTTAATCTTAAAGCTCCTCGGCTAATGATGTTCAGTCTGTTTCTTTTTTTCGTTAGTAGATTGGTAACAGCACCTAACCCCCTTTCCACTAGGTATGACGATGGAAAGGAAATTAAAAATTTCCTCGCTATTTTCCATAATACGGGATAAGTAACGGGTATGTTGTTTTGCAGCCAGAATTGCTGATATCCGTTTTTAAACTGAACCTTAAGTTCTTCGTTTGTACTTAGTTCAGTCAGTTCCTCTTGTATTATGACATTCGTTTCTTCTATGTCACCATATTTCTTTTTTTTTATATTCCAACTACCACGAAGGCCTAAGGCCTAAGCACCCATTGGGTACCGTGGGGCTATAGGGGGATACATGGGAAAGGGGGGGACGCCACACGGACTCTGGCGAGGAAACACGTGTGCATGCAACATGCACACATTCTGGCTCCGCCTACGAGAACCGCCGGGTGGTACCTCCGCGTTCGACAGTCAGAGACCATCTACCACCTACGGACAATCACAGCATCCATAGCCAAGAGAAAAATGTCTCCTGGGACGGGACTCGAACCCGCACAGCGCACGGCGACTGATCAGGAGACCCAAGAGTCTACTACTGCGGCCACCGCCGTCAAAATATCCTCAAACCTTGATTCAAAATCTGAATAGAGGGCATTTAAATGTTGAACGTATGTTGAAACGTCGTCTTACTGGCAGCTTGTCTGTGACAAATTCGCCCCGTCCAATATTTTGCTTCATTAGTTTAACTCTGGCAAGAAACGCTGATAAGATGGACTTTGTTTTAATCAAATTTAAACTGTCGCCTTGTAATTGCAAATTAACCATATTAAATTTTGTAAACAAATCTGTTAAATAGGCGATGCCTGTTTTCCTCTTCGTTAAATTTTCTTTTAGAATTTTATCTTTAGCATCCAGAAATTCTAAAATAGTCTCAAAAAGTGCAAAAAATCTTGTCAAACATAAGCCTTTCGACAGCCAGCGTACTTCAGTGTGAAGGAGTAATTGATGAAAGTGTTCGTCATTTTCTTCACACAACTGCGCAAATAACCGCGTATTCAACGCGTTGCTTCGGATTCGGTTTACTGCATCAATGACTAAATGAAGTGATTCATGCAATCTAACACTCAAATTTTTAGCAACTAAACGTTGTCGATGGATTTCGCAATGTATTGCTAACACCCCTGACACATTTTGTTTAAGCTTATAAATCCACGATAACGTCCAACCATGGCAGGTGCTCCATCTGTAGCTACTGATATTATATTTGATAAAGGAATTGCTTTTTCAATGAAGTAATCCTTCAAAACATGAAATATTGATTCACCTTTAGTGTCGGTTATCAAAGTTCTTGCGAAGAGCAGTTCTTCGTAGATTTCTTGATTCATAATAAAACGAACATATGCCAATAATAATGCTGCATTATCAGGTAAAGTTAACTCGTCCAGTTGTATAGAGAAATGGGTCGTTTGCAAATAATTACATAAGAAGCTTTCAATATCAGAACTCATTTCATCAATACGTCTTTCAACAGTATTGTTGCTTAAGGGAATTCTTTAAATGATATCAGATGCAGGTTTGTGTAAAACTGTTTTTGAAACCTCTTCAACGGCTGGCAAAATTAACTTCTCTCCGATAGTATGCGGTTTTCCGGATTTTGCTATAAGTAACGAGATATTGTAAGACGCCCGCAAACCATCATCATTTCTTTGTGACGTCGAAGCGAACATTTTGGCCAGTGTAGGTCTCTTCTGAAATTTATCTTTGAGTGTTTGAAAGTATTTCAAATCTTTCTCTGTTTTATCAGGGTGGCATCTTCTCAGATGATCTTGCAGTTTAGATGGTTTCATAGCGTCATTGCCCAAAACTTTGTTGCATAGAAGGCACATAGGCGATTGTTTTTCCGGCAATGATGGAATGAAGCCAAATTTCAAATAATCAACACTGTCTACATTCCTTTTTAGATTCGGACATGGCATCAGTCATCTGTGGGCAAAATTAAATTATTTAAATAAGACAGAAAATCCAGCAGCTGTATATTAAAAATATTTTTTGATTTTTCCGAAAACATTCCATAATTCGAACATCTTCTTGCAACAATTAGCTCGAATTACGGAGATTTCACTGTAATTATATTACCGAAACTTTCAAAAAGAAACTATTGAGGAGTACGCGTGTAATTTTGCATGATTGAATATTTAACTACTAATAACTAAAGTCATGACTAGCGTAATTTATCTATCTTTGCTAACTACGAGTACAAAACTAAAATTTAATAAAAAATAATGTACTTACTTTTCTCCAGCGCTCTCAAACAAAATAACACTGACTCAGTATAATTTGTGTGATATACTATCTGTTTATATTTTTTAAAATATTTTCTTAACACTTTCCTTTTCAAGATTCAGGAAACGAATAAACGTATTTGCCTCAGATTCGTATTTATACAGTGACGAATTGAACAAGTCAGTGCAAGGTAGCGAAGCTCTGAGACTGCGACTCTCAGGTTTTTACAAGTTCAAAATGTATTGCGACCACAAAGCGAATACCAACATCCTACATCTTACACAATTTTATAAACATATATAATAAATTTTTTACTTCATAGGTACTTTTATAAATAATGTATATGTTTTGATATTATAAGATAGTATGATGTAAGTAAATAGGTACTATCAGTGTATGTGTTGAGATCCACTATCGTGGACCCCCATATTCATTTCATGGACCCCCAAATTTTTTTTCGCTGACGTAGACCCCTTGCAGGTTGTCATAGACCCCTAGGGGTCGATATAGACCACTTTGGGAATCAATGAGCTAGACAGACGACTGGCAATCTCAGGGTCGACACAGTTTTCCACTTTTTTATTTATTTTTTTCATTAGAATACCTAGAATGGTGCTAATTAATAAGCAAGATGCATGGATTGCGCCTCTTTAGGTTTTTGATTGGAAAATTTAATTAAATCAAATATAATATTTTTAGCAGTTTATGCGACAAAAAACTCATAAATTTCAAGGGTTATCAGCTTGGTTCCGTCAACATTTTACACAATAATGCATAAAACTGATCTAAAGGGCTTTTTGGCATTCAAAATTCCAGAGTCGGATTCAGATTATTCTATACCCTTGTATTGAATTAAACCTTTAATTTATTTTTTTGCAGAAAAAAGAGCATCACATTATATAATATATTATATTAACTTTCTCTTGTATCTATATCATGTATTGCACTTCTTTCTGCGAATTAATAATAAATTCAGAGTATAACTTACAGCGCGTTGCGCTAAAAGACAAGGAAATGAAACAATCCGAATCCGACCCTCTTATTGTAGGTTGTCAATACATGCTCAGTTCAGTTTTAAGCGCAATGTTGCAAAATGTAAATGAAAAAAGTTGATAATCCATAAAATTTTTAGTTTTATGTGTCACATAAACTGCTAAAGATAAGATATTTGAACAAATAAAGATGCTCAACTAAAAACTAAGAGAGGCTCAGACTGTTTTACTATTAAATTAGCAACATTCATTGGCTTTTTCGTACATAGTAAAAAAGTGAAAGAAATAAAATTCAACCCTGGATTCTTAACAGCTCGTCAGTTTTATATATACTGCTAGGCAGCTTCATTATCGCGCAATATTTCAACAAAATTGATTCAATAGTACTTGAAATATGTGATTTTAAAGATCTGGCATGTTTAGATAAATCACACTGCATATTTTGTTATATTTAGAACTTTCCATTTTCAGATATGACAAGGACACGGTCCATACTATCTACTATTTCACTATGTCCATTCACGTACGGAACACCCTGTACACCTCAATTTGTCTTGGTAGAGGCAGCATTTTGAGGCACATTGCTTGTTGGAACTTTTCGCGCTTTCTTTTGCGTATCTAACTGTCCTACAAAAATTTTCAATGTTTTGTGAGCCTCCCTGTGTACATAGCGCACCATATGCTTCAAGATCAGTAGCATTTCGACCAATCCGCCCTCGTTTATATAATTGACAAAGTTATCGGCAGTCTCCTATCACCGAACGAGCTGCCTTGCCTCTAGTACCAGGTAATTCATTTAAGTCGACAGACAGTTCAGTTCCACTTTCAATAACTGACAGAAGAAAAAGCTGGAATCCACACCAAGATTGTCTCCAATTTTCTCCTGAACGGCACTTTTCAATTTAAAGCCGTTGGCGACCCTTCGCCATGATATCTGTCACCTAATAAAATCAGCCGTCGCATTTGTGAGTATACCCCTCTCTTCAGTGGAATTCATTACGACTCTCACGTAATCGCCACCATTCAGCTGGTGACGACGTCTGTTGTGATCTGGAGCACTGGTGCTCATTGGACAGTAGCTTACCGATACAGGGTGGACTAGAATAAACCTTTTCAAAAGATATGAATAATTTTGATGTAACACCGTCCATTTTTATATATCGGATGTTTCAAATTATCATCCAGATAACGGAAGCGGCAAGACAATGAGTGACGTAATCAAATAAACAAGTGAGAGCTGTCATAATCAATTCCACAAAAAAGAAATCCACTAATTCATTTAACTTGACTAGATAGAACATTTATGTACACCACTATTTATGTCTGACTACTTATTATGTCGCGATATTCACTCCTCTGCTTCCATCTCCCGGCCGTCGACCTATATAGTCCGCATCGCAGGTACTCGTTGATTCTGGAAGATTCCGGTGAGCCACATAGCTGCAGTCCAGAATCTTCGAGGTCACTTCGTGTCGATCTAGAAGGCGAGTCACTGGCACGGTCCCCAACAGATGTCGCCAGCACCGAAGGAGAGTCTCTGGCTCGGTCATCGGCCATGAAGCTCTGGCGAGTAGCAGAGTCTGGCGCGGTCTCCAACAGATGGCGCCAACAGTACTATTCATTCTTGTTACACTGCCCCCTTCCTTAATTCATTCCGTCCCGGAATGATCTTACTGGTGGTGGATGTCGATATCAGCGCGACAGCCCTTTCTTGCAGTAGGAGTTCTTGAAGAAGTAACAATCCACACTCTTTCCATGAGGTAGCCGTCTAGGACTGTGACAACATTAAAGAAATCGAATGCCTGTATACCGGAAGACTACCTCAAGCATGCTTCGGATGAGATTCTCCAGTCCACATGCCAGCTTAGGTATTGCCAGTTTTCTCAGGTCCTCGGCAAGCAACACTTCCCTAAGAGAACACAAAGCGTTCCCGACATCCTCGTAATTCGCTTTCTGATACGAAGCTTTCTTGGTAACCAGATAAAAGATCTTTCGGTTGGTACCTTCTTCAGAGTCTGGAGTACTTCTCCGACTTCCGGATTAGACTGACTCAGCTCGTGCATTCTTCCAAACTTCCTGAGAAAGACCTTTGTTATACCCCTCGACATTTCCAAGTCTTGAGTCACACAGTGTGCCAGGGCATACTCCAGTGAAGTAGTAAGCAGATCTAGCTGTACTTCACATGTCACGCCATACCGACTCTTATACCCATTAGCATGGTGAGCCATAAATTGGTCAAATGACATGCCCGGTTCAGGTTGAATTTGCCACACCGCCACATCTTCGTTGCTTCCATGATAAGGGGCAAGTCGGTTGAAATGTACAATTCGGACTTTACCGCGTGGTGCCTTCTGAATCCTGTAGAGAACATCGTTGATGGCCTCCAGAACTTTATACGGCCCGTCCCAGGATGACGACAGCCCTTTTCGCCTTTTTGGGTCGTAAAGCCAAACCGTATCACCGTTGTCATACCTCTGTCACTTTGAATCGGGTCGCTGGCACCTTGAATATTGAAACACGAACCTGCCTATGGATGGCGTCCATTCTTCTACGTAGCTCACTTACGTAGTCTTCTCTGGCAATATCAGCTCCTGATGGACAGCCAAATTTTAGATCGCATGGGAGACGAAGTTCTCTTCCCCCCGGGGATCCTCCTGTGCTTTCATGAATCGAAGATCGGTAAGCCAATAATAAGAGGTGAAGAAAACTATCTCAGTCTCTTTGATGGCTTGAGACTACCTTAGCCAAATACTGATTAATGGTCCTGTTCATGCGCTCCACCATTCCATCTGACTGCGGGTGTAAGGCAGTAGCCTGGTCTTCTAAATCCCAAGGATTTGACAAATATTTTGGAACAGATTTGACTCGAAATTGCGCCCTTGGTCCGAATGCAACTCCAAAGTTAAAACCAAATCGGCATATCCATTCCTTTACCGAAACATCGGCTGATTTGGCAGAGCGTATGCCTCAACCCACTTGCTGAAGTAATTCATTACCACAATGATCTGTTCATTCCCTGCTTCACTTTCTGGAAAGAGTATCGCCACATCAATAGCAATCCATTCAAAGGGGCTCTCCACGTTGTATTGGCGCATCGAAGTTTTTGCTTTCCTTTGCGGTCCATTACGTGCCGCACACACAACGCATTTTCTGCAGCAGTCTTATATGTCCTCCTTGCTATTGACCCAGTAAAATATTTCCCTCACTTTTCCCAGGGTTTTTGTAAGTCCGAGATGACCTCCTGACACACCGGAATGGATTTCTTCTAGCAGCTCCGGGATCCGACATCTGTGGTTAACGATTTGACTTCTTTCCTCTTTGCCGTCGTGGTTCTCCATTTTACGCAGTAAGCGTCCGTCGTCCATAACTAAAGAATTTCATTATGCCCAATATGATTTTATTGTAGGGAAATACTTGACAACTTCCTCCCAGGCTGGTTTCCGTTGTTCTTTCATCCATTTCCGAATTATTTGGAGATCGCGGTCGCCCTCTTGGTCTTTAATGAGGTCTTGATTTTGCCAAGTATCCCCAACGATAGTGGTTCTTAATACTTGTTCATCTTTCTCCTCTGCTCGCTGGCAATCCTTACAATCCCCTAAGCAGCGTCTCCTAGCGTGCCCTATTTTTCCACATTTCCAACATTCCAATGTGTTGTTCTGGCGGCGACGATCACCATCAAGTTCCTTAACAATGCGCTTAACGAACTCTTCGAACTCGTTATCTTTTGGTGCCATCTGCTTTTCTTTGTATTTTTAGTGGCTTGGAATTCTAAGGCCGGAGTTAGCGCATCTACTCGTACTAGCTTAGACGTATGTGCTAGTAGTAAGGCTTGCCTCATTTCAACATCACGAAGTCCATCCAGGAATGCTTGAACTGTCCATTGCTCCATTATGCTTTCCTGAACATCGGGATATGCTAATCGTACCAACCGCGCAATATCCGCTTCAAACTTCAGGAACCGATTCTTTAGTTGGGTATGGTAGACATGTTCTGAATGTGACTGGCCATATCGCATCTCCAAATGTCCTACTAGTTGTTCGTAGACCTCTTGCTGTTCGGGTGATATTCTTTGAAGAATAGCTGCAGCATCTCCTCGTAGGGCCAAAGTGAGTGCAGTTGCCTTTTCGGTCGATGGCCAATCTTTTGCATACGCGGCTGCCTCAAACTGACGATGGTAGACATTCCAAAACGTTGTACCATCAAATTGCGGCGGTTTCATTCTCAAATTACCAGCTGACCTAACAGAAGCTCCGACCTCACTTGATTTTTCCAACGAAAGTCCACGCTGTCGTTCGTCGATGAGCTTGACGTCTGGAGCGTCAAACTTGCCTTGCACTTCTTGAATTTTGTCGCCCAAAGTTTCTAAAATCTGTTTTTCCAACTCGCAAGATTTTTTTTTTAAATTGGCAGTATTTTCCAAAAACTTCTCTTCTAATTTGGATGTACTTTCATGTAACTCCAAGAGTTTGCCTACTAGGTTAGCACAATGTTGCACCAGCCTATTTTCTAACCTAACTGAGTTTTCTAAAAGTTCG
Organism: Acanthoscelides obtectus; assembly: GCA_963669975.1. NCBI lineage: Eukaryota > Metazoa > Arthropoda > Insecta > Coleoptera > Chrysomelidae > Acanthoscelides > Acanthoscelides obtectus. The sequence continues at coordinate 682,617 of CAVLJG010001231.1, forward strand.
GCACAATTTATCATGAGCTTTCCTTCTAGGTTAGCACAATTTTCCACGTGCTTGTTTTCTAGCTTGGTCGAAAGGTTTTGCAGCATTAAACCTATATCGCCTGCACCGGTAAAAATTAAATTATCCGGGTCCTCGCCTTCCTCAATCAGTGCTTTACGAAGCCGCTCCTGTAATTCCGCTTTTTGTCCAGCCGTATCGCACTCTTTCCTCCAGCTCTCTTTTTAAATCGACAATTTTCAAATCAACTAGTCACGCCATTCTTCCTTCACTGATCGTCCGATTTATTTTCGCTTAATATCCAATAATCCACACCCCACACCTGACACCAATATATCGTTTTTCTGGGTTCTTTTGGGTGTAGATTAAAACAGTGGATTCCACACAAAAAATGTACTAATTTATTTAACTTGACTAGGTGGAACATTTATGTACACCACTATTTATGTCTGACTACTTATTATGTCGCGCCATTTACTGAACTATACTCTACTCGGCTTCCATCTCCCGGCCGTCGACCTAAATTGTCCGCATCGCAAGTACTGATTCGAGAAGATTCCGGTGAGCCACATAGCGGCAGTCCAGAATCTTCGAGGTCACTTCGCGTCGATCTAAAACTGGCACGGTCCGCAACAGATGTCGCCAGCACCGAAGGAGAGTATCTGGCTCGGTGCCCATCAGATGGCGCCAACAGCAATATTCATTCTTGTTACAATATTATGTCAAGTTGCTATAGAAATGCAATGGTGAGAGGCTCCGGGAGAAGTGTGGTAGGGATTCTGTACCACGCGCTGATGCTGAATTCGTACATAGCATTTCAAGTGCGTGTCTATTTATTATCGGTATTTCCAATAACTTGAATTATTTACTTATATTTGGATCTGTATCAGGTTATATTTTGTTGATGAAGCAAAATTACAAATAGATGAGAAACATTAGTTAACACTTGTCTCTCAAACAAAATAAATCGACTACAGATTGTATGCTGTAAATGGTTGAACATTGTTCCATGTTTGATGTCAGTAAAAGGCCTGCTATTATTTAGAAGCTGCTGATCTTGGTATTACTATGCACCTGTTAGTACATGATGAGCTACAAATGTTTTCCCTACACCTGCCATGGAAACAGAAATATAATAGATTTATTTCATATAGCTTGATATGTAGAGGCCGTATATTCATCGTACCTAAGTGAACCTACCTAAACACGAATCGATTCCGCCTTTTAAAACGGCATGACTCATCATTTATCTTTGACACCTGCAACGAAGGCATAGGAAGCATAGAGTCAATCTTCTTGACACCATTTTTAAGCGTATCCGGAGATCGTGCCAGTATTGTTAGTTCAACCCCATAATATAACAAAGTCGGTTTCCCTTGGACTTAACATTCGGTGATAATACTGTGCAATGTCGCGTAAAGTGCAGAAAAGCCGTTAGATGTTAATGTGGCATTAAGCCTCACGGATTGTTGAATTCATACTTCGGAAATGGTAACGAAAGTCTTATAGCCGACATATGCAGTCCGCGAAGACTTAAGCTGGCGGCTGGACCTAAGCTCCAGCTCAGTGGCGTCTTATATAGTTGCCGTCAGTCAAATAAAGTATTGACACACCCTGTTTTTTGTTCAATCTCAATAACGAAAAGATGCATTTATGCTACTATATTTATTTGAAAACCCAAAATACTCATTTTTGATGGAAATAGACTGAGCAAATTAAAAATAGTATAAAAATATTAATGGAAATTATGAAATTTAAATGTCAAAAAAATATTGGCACACGAAAGAAACAAACGAACAAGTGCTAACAAAATTTATTAACAGTTAGTTCTTTGCATCGATTATGGCCTCAAACCATCATGGCATGAAGAGTCTGGGTTATTTCGGGTCCGATTTAGTCTCATTCCTGCATAAGAACACCTTGTAGCTGTCGGAAATTTTACTTTTTGAGATAATTAGTAAGTATGCCCCAAATATTTAATGGTATTTACATTCGTCGATTGCGGTGGATTTCTGTAGTAACTTTGTAAAGTAACAATTCCTTTATTTTAGTAGCGGTGTGCTTAGGATCGTTATCATACTGAAAGACAAATGTATCCCTGATCCCCACTTTTAAGTACTGCTGTTTAAGTTATTGCTCAATATACGTGTCTGCATTTATAATACATTCGATGAAGCTTAAGTTTTCAACATCATTCCACAACATGCAGCCCCAGATTAAGACGTTGCCGCTACTATGTTTCACTGTTGGGTTGTCACGTCCCAACTAACAATTATCACTCCTATTAGAGTTGCAAGAATGATTATACAGTATTCCTTACACAGCATTGTATACTGTAAGAACATTGGCAAAGCCCTGTTAGAACACCTATACAAGCGGAATGGGCACACCTAATAGGACACTTCAGTCATTTAAGAGGTTGTATAAGGGCTGCAGGTAACAGTTATACAACAAAAGTGTAAGCCTCTTGCAGCCGCTATAGGACATTTGCGCCAGTGCAAGATTCAGTTTTTGTCAACTATACAACTATTCTGTTACGTGATTCTACTTTATTGCAACCAAACTATTTCTTATGTATTGTATAGACGAAGTGAAGAATATATAACCAACACATTACAGTCATCTTGTTTACTTACATATCGGCCATTGTGAATTTCATACACAGGTATATGATAAACTTCTACACTGTGATATTGGGCTATTGAATTACCTGCGCAGCAAATTTTATTGTGATTATCGTTCAAAGTAGTTACGCAATTACGGGCTTCATATTTGATTCATATTTTGATAATGATCAAAAGTATGCCTAGATTTTTAAGATGGAAAACTGAACTTATCTGCGTTAAATCTTCCACAAATCCAATATTTAGACCCAATTACACTAATTTTTATCACTTTATATCCGTAATTTCGAACTGAAACATAATTATTTACTATTAAATAGAGTAATACATGTTTGCCCAATATGGCGGGTGGTTTTGTGTATAATCATTTTATCGTCCATGTTGTCTTTAGTTTATTAGAATATTTTTGTGTTGCCTGCAGGTGTTATACAACAATTTGATAAATGTCTGAAATGAAATACCGACAGAGTCGAATGATTTACCCAGAATTTGTACCAGATCTATATCTTCTGTTTGAACAGTTGATAAAACCTTTTGAACCAATATGCATGCGTTGTTTGTCTTAAAACGTTGGTTATGGCATTTTAATAAAAATATGACAGCAGAAAGTAAGGTTATGGTGAAGCTGTATACCAAAATATTTAGCATATGTACAGCCTTTAACAGTTACTAAACAACAGTTGTATAAGTGCTTCCGTTGGGAGCAATTTGTTGTCTAAAGTAGTAAATTGCACAGCAAAACAACGAGGCTCCGGTTTGTTTTATAAATGTTACCATGGATGCCATAACACAACCATTTTGACTAACGTGCAAATATGCCGTATAAAATAGTTGTATAAACGTTTATGCAACAGTTAAAAATTTGCCCTATAAGGTGTTGTATACCTATGCTATAAAAATATTTTAAACAGCTCATTTTAAAGCAAATATGTTGCAGGAAGCAAATTTGCATTCCACATAACATTAAGCCAGCATTTTGGTGTTCAGGCAACAACAATAGAGAGCTTTTATTGCTGAACGGTTCTTTTACCAAGAGCTTATAACACTACTTTGCTAGCTGGGTCTCATTTTCAAATTGTTAGGTTTTCGTCATACACATTCGCGACCATCAGAGTTGAAAAACCCAAATAGTGCGCTACTGGTTTTGACAAAAGCTAGGTCTCTTTGATGCGGTTGCACTAGATGAAGAATTGTACTAGTAGTTGTTTTTAAGGCGTAGGAAGTATAGAGTTAATCCACTTTACGGCATTATTTCAATTGCCAGCAACATAGGAAAGAAGCATTTTCATTCACATCGGCAACACGAGAACACCAGAAAAAAACTACCAAACTAACGGTTTTTCTTTCAGAATGTTCATTCTTTTTATTTTGTTTCGAGGACTCTGCTCTGTGGATACCCCGAAGATAGTTATTAGACCAGCAATCACCTATCTGCGGTTTAATGTTTCGCCATAATGCACACGCAAAGCCTCAATGCAATACCGCACGTTCATTGAGGAGAATCCATGCGAAGTGCTTGGATTGCTTCGCTTTTCCTTAGAGTATGATAGAGATTCTCTTTGAATTAGCTCGGCACAGGTATTACGTACCTTGCCGATTTATTTTGACATTGTATTGTTTTTTTGCGACATTAGTTGCGCATCCACTTTTTCTTATCCATTCTGGGAAGCACATATGCAAATTTGCTGCCTTTCAAAAATGAGAGAGATAAGAAATAATCATATTCACTGTACACTGTCGAATCACAAGTCATAATACATGCTAACAGGAATTACACACAACACGAGCGCGGTGGTGATTTCCCTTAATTCTCCTCAAAATTTTTAAAAACACAAAAAATCGTAAATAATAGTATTTGATAACTTTGAACATAGCCTGTCTTCCGAAAGGACAACATATAAATAACAGCTGATAGATGTACTTCATTGGCAGCATATTCAGTAATGATTTTCTCACACAGCCAATGTCACTGATTTTATGCACATGCAAACCAACTTTCTTCTGAAAGATCAAGAGATGAAAACTATGGACTACTCGTCTTCACAAAGCATATGCAACCCACAATGTATATGTTTAGTTGAACCATTCCTCCATAGATGGACGATCACAACGATCCTAGTGAGCAAACGTGGAATAACTGTTTGCACCCTAAAAACTACCTAGTCTGCAAGATGACATCTTATAGTTTTTTTTTTTTTTGACGTTTTATAGGTTCTTTACATAATACCCGTGCGGATCTTCTGGAATTGGCTTGTATTGCCTGGCATTATCATTCCGTCAGTCCACTTAACAGACTCTATCAAGAGGAGAAGCTCCAATGAACAAATATTGATAGTGCGAGAATTAAAATTCTATAGTAAAGACTCACTTCGCCTCGGCTGCGCCACTGTGAAATGCACTGAGTATATGTATATTACTTTCATCAGATTTCTGTGCTGCCTACGATACGTTCTAAAGTACAATTTATTGCGTTCCAGGTCAGTGCTTATACGTATACTCTAGACGCAAGCACTCACTACTGCACTTTGTTCCGACACGAATATCTCTAGTGCTACTTTAAATACATTAAAGTCAGATCTGATAAGTTCCACATGAAAAGAAATGAGTAAGAAACACTATGCACAATGTCAAGTGGTTTTAGCAATTTTGAGCAGCTCAGTGCTCAGTGCTTGGCTACTGTTTATCTTTTTCAAGGGGCTATCAGATAATCTCGGAGAATCGGCATATTTCCCCTACTTTTAAGCCTGTCCCACTTAGAAGAAAATCGGGACATCTAATCGTACCTTCACAACTACATATGGAGTCTAAAGTAGTGTTGCTACTTCCTTACAAATTCGAGCGTTGAATTATCTTGGCAGCCTTTAACTGATCAAAACGTTAATTTATGTTACTTCTCCAATCATCACAATGGGATTTGTAACGAGATGATGAAATATTTACTAACACATCTTATAAAATTCTCATATCAAATAATTTTTAATTTAATAGTGGCGAAACAAGGGTATTTCCGTGTTAACTACACAAAAGCTACAAAATAAAATGCGGCATACCTAGAAACTGTTTGGTGAAATAAGAAAAGAAAACTACATACCCTCAAGAAGAAAAGACCGACCCGCCTTAAATACATTGCTCTGGATTTGTCGATTAATCCGGCAAACAACCAATCTAACGAGAAATGACCTGGGGCGGCCTTTTTATGGTACATAAAGTTTTAGCTTCAGCACTGCTAAGTTTGTCAGTTTGAATCAGAGATTCGACATAAAATTATCGTCAGCGTTCATCTCTAACCTATATACAGGCTGATTATTTTGCGAATTTTTGAGAGGGTGTACAAAGTAGACATGTGTACTATAATAGAGTTTAAGCAATCGTAAATAGGATATACGTGAACGCTTATACCGTTACTTAGGTCAAAATGAGTTAATGGATCGTAGGTTACGGATAAAACTCTTTAATTAATAAGGATCGCGTTGCAGAGTCGACGCTTAGGTAACCAGTTAAGTGGCCGTGTGTCAACGCTGTCTGAAGGTTAGGTCAAGGTTCAATGATAATCGAAACCCGTCTGAAGAAATCTGCTGTCATCTAGATTACTTCCATGGAAGTTGACGATTTGGCCTGGAAAATGCTGGCACATTTTTTCACGCGTCGATAGGGGGATAAATGCACGACCAGATGGCGAAAGCAGTTACTCACAGTCGAGACCGTTAGCGACGCGGAATTAGGAAGGAATAAAAATCCAGCCGACATACATGGTGGCGCATTGCGCGTCGAAAACGAAACAGACGCATTTACTGACAGCTCAGTTTTTTTTTTAAAAAAAACGCTCAGACCCGTCGATTTGGCTTTCAAGAAGGACACAAGTTTGGCAAAAAATTACGTTAGCACGTGCAGCCCCCTAAGCGGGGATGACACCACCCCCAAAATCTTAAATGGAAACGGGGGTCGAGTGATACCATATTTTAAAAGCCTTTCAATTCCCTTTACAATGATATAAAATTAATGTACTTCAGTTTAGTAGTTTTGAAGATTTATTGATTTAAAGCTTAAATAAAACTAATACATCATCATTAGTGGAGATCAATACATTTGGCAGCAAAGTAATTTAAAAATGAAGAATGAAGTGACCCGTTAGGCAGGTAAATGCTGAAAATGGCCACCATGACTCACCATGCAATAATAAAGATTTTGCTCAAAACGTTGCCGCACATTTTGCAATATTTGAGGGGTAATTTGAAGGCACTCATTCACAATTCTTTGTCGCAGGTCTTCTAATGATGTTGGCTAAGTAGCATAGATTTTGCTTTTTAAATGACCCCACATAAAGAAATCCAAAGGTGATAAATCTGGCGATCTTGGGGGCCATTCAATGGCATCTCTTCTACCAATCCATCGATCTGGAAACGTCTGATCTAAATATTGTCAAACACGTAATGCGTAATGTGGTAGGGCACCATCCTGTTGGAACATCAACCTATTCGCAATGTACCGCCGATCATTCTGATTTTCAATTATGGCTGTTAAAGCTGGATCTATGGCGTCTTCCAGTAATTCCAAATACATTTCACCGTTCAAATGTCCAGGTAAGAAAAAAGGACCAACTAAATGATCGCCAAAAATACCAGCCCAAACATTTAATTTTTGTGGCTGCTATGTATGAACCTCATGATAAATTCTGGGATTAGAATCGGACCAATATCGGCAGTTATGACGATTTACTACGGCATTTAAGAAAAAGGAACATTCGTCGGAAAAGCAAGTGTTGAATAGAAAATGCCGATCAAAATCGTCTTCATTAAGTTCTTGTACCAGGTGAATTTTATACGGATGTAAACTATGAGCCTTTAGAATCCGTTGGACCGTACGTCGACTAACACCACACTCAGTCTCCAATTTGCGGGTACTTAACGTAGGATCTACATAAACCTGCCCTAAAACCCCCACTTCTATTGCTTCGTTCCTTATGGGATTTTCAATGTTGCATTTTTTATTGACGACTGACTCAGTTTCCCGAAATTTAGCTACAAGTTCTAGAACATATTTTCGATGCACGTTACTGTTCTCATGTCGCTCATTACATATTTCTACTGTTCTATTAGCGCACTGATTATTTTCGAAAAATGTTTCAATAATTTCAACTCTTTCTGCTGTGGAATATGCCTGTACCAGGGTTAATTTATCGTTACAAGTTATTTTAGCAACAAAGTTTGGTCAAATCAATCGCAAACTATGTACTAAATTCCTATTTAAAATAAGTACGGGATATTTCCTTATCTTTCTTCAAGAAATAACTGTTTTGCTACAAAAAAGCGCTCCAATAGCTATTTTCAACAACAAAATGATAAACAAACCATGGGCGTAGTGAAGAAAAGCATTTACTTATTAAGTAAATTCTTTTAGTCAAATTTCTTCTGAAAGTAGTACAAACATAATCTGATGTACCTATTAAAGTCTACTTTAAGCTTTAAATCAATAAATCTTCAAAACTACCGAACTGAAGCTCATGTGTTTTACATCATTATAAAGCGAATTGAAATACCTTTAAAATAAGGTATCACTCTACCTCCCTTTCCATTTAAGATTTTAGGGTTGGTGTCACCCCCGTCCAGGGTGCTGCACGCATTAACGTGATTTTTTGCCATACTTGTGTCCCCCTCGAAAACAAAATCGACGGGTCTGAGCGTTTTTCCGAAAAAAAACTGAGCTGCCAGTAAATGCGTCTGTTTCGTTTTCGATGCGCCACCCTGTATATAAATTTGTTAGTTGTGTTATAAATTGGTAAATTAGACCTTGAACGGTAAGACCGTGTTTCCATTACAATATTTTCAAAAATGGCGGCACTCCAGTTACACCGGAATTAGGTAACTGCTCACTTATTTTAAGCGGGACACCTTGTATAATATTTCATTTTCTATTTAATGCAAGTATCTAACATTAGGAAGGTGCAAGATGAATATGACAGGGACTTACTACGCAAATCCAATCTCATTGATCAGGGGAATGCTCCTGCGGTTGATCTGGCTTTGAATTTGTAGGTAATTTCATATTTCCAAAATTGAAACAACTACGAGAAAATAAATTTTCAAGTGACCATCTTTGATGGAGGGTTTAGGCGGAAAAATAAAACATAGAAATCAAATGTAGCTTTATTACAAGGAGCTAGGTGTAGAGCATAGGAATCAACCCTCGTAGATTCACTTTACCTACCTTTTTACCCAGAATTCATATCAGTAACTCAGCGTAACCGCCTCACAAGTCCTCATCTCATACACCACAAAAGCTTGGACGCTCCTTGCAACATGCCGCATTTTCAAGCACATAATATGCTTAAATATGTTACGTACTTTATTGAACATCGGCAATATTTTACATTTTATGGAAGCAAACTGGGAATCTTATCACCAGAACTTTTATTAAAATATGAATCAAGCCAGTATCGCATATATTTCGCTCACTATATCTTTCTCCGGCGAAGGCAATAGCTTAAAAAGTCGATAAAATACGTGGTTCGACGTGAAATACCATGCTGATAAAATGCTAATTTACCACCACCAGGGCAACTTTCAGGTTGCATAAATTAATAAATATTAGCTCGCAATTCTGACAAGATTGTTATCAAATACAGTGATATCACCTAAAATGGTATACTTCAATTCCTGCAGCAATATCGTGTCTTATGGATTTAGGCACTGCCCACATTACAAATTATCTTCAATAAGCAAATTTAAGATCTGTTATGCACCTTGGTCAAGTGTCAACAAAAACATCATTTTCTGTAACATGTATTGTAACGAGAGGGTTCACCCTCAGCATGAGCACTGGCGTCTTGCTTTTGGATGTCTAAAAGCCTTTGACAAGGTGTGACGCACGGGCCTCTTCTAGAAACTAATCCAAAGGGATTTTCCTTTTTGGCTTCTAAAATTACTGAAATCCTTTCTTGAAGGAAGGAAGTTTCGGATCAAAATTAACAATGTTTTGTCAAAGACACGGCCAGTTCGAGCCGCTGTTCCTCAGGGCTCGGTTCCAGGACCAATCCTTTATTCGCTTTTCATCCATGATGTCCATTGCCTCAGCAACTGTGAAGTCTACCTCTATGCTGACGACACTGCACTTGTCGCCCAGTCGTGTACTGGTGAACTGGTTCACGATGGGTTGCAGAATGCGGTGGATGAAGTACTAGGGTGGGTGGAACGGTGGCTGATTAAAATTAGTCATTTGAAAACGCAGGCTAACTATTATACCAAAAAACGTCACGGCCCAGCAGAGGTTTCTGCAGACGGCAATCGTGTACCATGGACAAATTCTGCCAAGTACCCTTGGTAAAGGCATGAACTGGCATAAACATACAGCAGCCTTGAAAACAAAATTCCAAATTGCGTTTCGGCAACTATAGCCTTTGTTATGTAGATCCTCCAAATTGAGTTTGATAAACAAAGTTTGCCTATATAAAATGATTATTAGACCAGCCACTACTTATGCATATGCGGCTTGGTATTTTCTTGCCAAGACACACATGCAAAGTCTTCAAGTGCTGCAAAGCAGAACTTTGCAACGCTCCATGGTAGGTGTCAAACGAGACACTACACAGAGATCTTGACATTCCTTACTTGAGAGATTATATCAAGCTTCAGGCGCAGCGACGTGACTTAGTGGACTACACGGTGGAGCAAGTTCGTAAGCATTCAAATCCACGGCTCGCACTGTAATCAAAAATTAGCGCGAACTTTTAGTAAACTTAAAATTACACTTGAACAAAACCGAATCAAACTTTGTTTAGGTCACCTCAAAATTAATCCGTGTACCAAGTAAAAAAGCCTAGGTGTTTCCTCTTAAACTAAACACTTCTGTTTTTATTTGCTCTTCTCCTTTTTCCTTCTCTTACCCTTTCTCTTGTTCCTCAACATTTTCTGGTTTCTGGGCAACCAGGACTGACAGATTCAACTAACGTACATTAGACAGTGACTAATGGGCAAAGGTCCTACGAACCGCTCAGACAAACAAATGACGAATAGTCATCATTTTCTGTACATCACTACATACGATAATATAACACGAAAGATCTTTAGCAATTATCGAAATATGTTAGAAATAATTATAGCTTTATATCCCACTGGGCTGGAGGGTTATATACAGATCACGATTCGCTTTTTGAAAATCGTGATCACGTTACGCTTTTAAATCACTGATATCAAAAAGTAATTGCATAAGGTATCTAACACCTCTAGTCTTGTAGTCCATTTGTGGTTGGGCGTAAGACACCTGGCTGCTTCTAAAACTCGTGCCAAAAAGATCTGCTTGATTGATTTGGTGGAGGAAAGTGCCCTTAAACCGAAACCGGCAGGTGTATTACGTAATTTGAAAAGTGACATTATGTGGGTTTTTGACATTATGTATGTCTTTTATGACATTATAAGGATTTTTTTCGCGAGTCCACGGTGTAGCACAGTGCACTACCGGGAACCGATACTCAAATTTTCGCGAAGAACGGGAATAGGGGAAGACGGATGTGACGTCGTCCGACTGTCAAAAAATCACGTGGTACGGGTACCCGCGTAACGTGTGTGAGGTACTAGCGGGTGACAGGTGTTATGTCAATTTCATTCAAAAAACAGGCATCTCAATTGAAAATTTGACTTAGCAGTGCCGAAAATTGAGTTAAATCATTAAACCATAAATGGAGGAACACGTCCACCTGATTAAAAATGACGAGGGAGAAGGTCATCGAAGATGTATGAACTGCACTTGTCATATCAAAGGATTGATATATATGTACATTGCACAAAAAACGATCGGTCTTTTTATTTCAGATTCAAACAAGGCTGCTAAGTTTATCAAGGAGCATAAAGCAAACATTTTGCGCAACTTGCGCCATCTAACCACTCCCGGTGGAACTTGAAACTGTCAAAGTTTCGAGAGGAAGGGAAAATTCCATCTGTTCCCGCTCCGGTTCACTACGGGATCTCGCGAACAAATCTCTTTAGTAGGTTTTCCTACACGACGAAAACTTGAAACTAGCTGTCATGCACTTCATGCTCACTTGTAGCAAGTGCAGGATGAACTACTTGCACACTAGCCTACTTAGGCCCGTATCGTCAGTCGTCCCTACAATTGTAGGGCGCGTTTATGGCCTCCTTGTTTGTCATACTCCTTTCTCTCCTTCAAAAATTTCTAGATTACACTTGTCCCGTGTCAGCGTCAGCGCTCTCCTATTGTGAAGATATGTTTTCTTTTTAAATTGTAGGAAATTTCAGGCTGATAAAACATGATATAACTCAAAAGAAAGCACAATTTGATGCAAATAGATGTTTGTGACATAACCTCAAAATAGAGTTCTGACACGGAGAAGTAGAAAACTATGACAATCAAGGAGGCCATAAAGGCGCCCTACAATTGTAGGGACAACTGACGATACGGGCCTTAGGTAATTAGTCACCACTTTATCGGTTTTTTGACATTATATAGGTTTTTTACTTTGCATTCTTTAAAACTACTTTATTGCCAAGTGTAAATAGTAGCTTAGGTATCTACCGTACCGTAGTGGCAAACATGTGTGACGCGCATCACATTTTGTTAGGGCTTTGCTAGTAGGTCATTATTTTCTTTAATGGCAGGACCCTAGGTTTGTCATTCTCATGAAATCGGTGCACCTAGATATTTGAATGAAACCTTATTGGATACACAAAACAGACCACTCAAAGTTGCTTAAATATATTATCCACTATTAACTTGAAATCCCTTTCAAGTCCAAAAAGACTAATGGGGAAACTAATAAAAATAACTACAGTCATTCTGGAATGGCTATAGATGTCTTACGGAATAAGGAAACAGAATGAAAGAAATTCAATATATTCCGTATGCTTTCTTAATAAAAAAATCTTAATTGATAATTTTTCATATAACTAATCTAACCTAATAAAAAAGTACATGCAGAGTATCACTCCAATGAGTGATCTCTATCTAAAACTGGACTTGCTTATGTTATCACTTAAGATTATCGTAGTCCTATGATCAACTCAGAAAACAAGTCGCGTTAACCTATTTACTAGCTAATTATTAGACACATAAATATAGATAATTTGTTTGTTAACACATTAGGGTGAGTTTCAACTCTTTTACTGTATCCAACACTGAGCTTGTAGATCACTTCCTTGACCGTAGGATTACGCTGAATTACTTCAGGACCTTGTTCTGAAACCGCTGAAGGACTGCAGTATTGCTGTTGCTCGCTGTGACCCAAAACTGGGTGCCTTACGTCCAAATTGGTTTCAACAAAGCATTATAGAATTTTTGTCCAATGACGGTTTAGATTTCCTACCAATAATCCAATACATCTCTTTGAGTTTGATGCCCATTTATCTCCTTTTTGTGAAACTGTGCATTTCCAATGTAAGCCTTCTGTCTAATAATTTTTACTAGAGATCCGGCTTAGGCACCCATTTCTCAAGTTAGGCGTATCTGAGGTTTTTGTAAATTACTTTTTTAAAAACAACTTTCAAAACAATCAAGTTGTGCAGTCTCTGACGAACTTTCAGTTAGTTTTCGTAGTTTTTAAGTAAAAAACGAAATGGAAGTACGCTTTTGGGCACTTCGTGATGGGTGCAAAATATAAGAACGCCAAAGCTCTTGCAATCTCAAAGTAAAGCTACTTGACCCATTCTAATGAAACAGGATATGTGATTGCATATATTTATTTTGTTTCAGGGAAGAAGAAATGTAGAGAAGACTGGTCATCCCTATATTACGAAAGGGCATACAACCTTTTTCTGGATGCCATTTTGCTAGTAATACCCCTACTGGTTCTAGCGGTCACTTACTCGATGATAACGAAAAAGCTGTGTAAAGGGATGAAGATAGAACGTCAGGGTGAAAATAATGGTAAATATTTAGCTTAAAAACGATCCGTAACTCGTGAAAAGTATCTGATTCCATATTAAGGACAGAAAATTCAATTTTTAACCTTTTCAATTGCGCGCATCAGTTGCATAGTACAACACGACTGGAAATATTTAGCGACCTGAGTATTTTTTCTGCGTATACCACAGTATGATTAAAATGCAATTTACGAAAATAAATGCTTAAATAATATTTTTTGAAAGCATTCTTATGTCATTCTATCCAAGGACTATATTGATTTTATGAAATCCGTTTTTGAAGTACACACACATCCTCCTACCCTGTGCGGTCCCTCCACCATCCCTGTTCCAGGCAACCTCAAACCCTTGAGGAGTGAGGGGAAGAGCAATCTGCTCCTCCCTCCTCTCCCGCTCGAAGGCCTGGCGTGGCGCTGCGTGGTTCAGGCCGCTGCGCATTCCCCTAGTGTGTGCTGCCGAGCGAGCTGCCCCCTCCCCAATTTTGCCCCTTTTTCCCGAAATTTGACTCGATCGCGCACGCGTCGCGGAAGCACGTGGTGGACGTTTCATCCAACTATCGGTTCTCGACTTTTATGGAAGGCCTCTTTCTTGAGGGTCCTGCGCTTGGGGCTTTGATGTAAGCCCCGCATTAAGGTTGGTGAGCCGACTGGAGTCAGTCAGTCAGTCATTTGCTGTTTGTCTTCGTCTCCTGAGGTTAGCCCCGAGTCCGTGCTTGACTCTGGCCACATCAATCGACAGGCTTCTTTTTGTCCACCCGTTGTACACGGGCTGTTCTTTCCCCTCTTGGGTGTACAACTATTGTCGGTCTTCTCCCCTTTTCTTTGGCCTCATCAGCTGCTAGGGCCAAATTACTTCTCGTTACAGCTGGCTTTTCGGTCTTTCATAACGCCTTATTGTTCTTGGGTCGTAATCCAAGACGTCTTTAATCAGCACCGGTGTCTTTCGTTCTTTTCAAAGAAGTTTCGGGCCCTCTCTCTCATCTGGATTACGACCGGTACCTGTCGTAGTTCGTCATATAGCACTCTGTTAGGTACATACCACGGTGCGTCCACCGCCTCACGTGCTACATTTTGTTGAGCTTGGAGCCTCTTCTTCATCGTTTTGGAAACGTAGCCCCAAGCTACTGCTGCGTAAGTCATGATTTGGAGCAGCACCATCTGAATCATGATGTTCTTATTCTTTAAGGACACTTTGCTTCTTCTGCCTATTAAAGGTCTTAGTTTGGACATGGTTCTTCCAAGTGCGTTTTTGAAGTAGATATAAGAGTAGGGGATATTGGCCAGTTTTGAAACCTATTATTGTTTTAAGCCCCGCCCCCCAAATATCATGCCGATTCTAATGCTCCTCAATACATACACCCCATGTATGTCAGAATATAAAAGTTGATACACTCTCTCCAGACCTCATATTGAAAAGAAAAACTTGGTCGGTGTATCTGACGGGTATCGAGCAAAGCAAAGATAAAATTTAGTCTTACCATTATGAAGATCAAATGACGACCGTCGCGCACTGTTTTACTATCCAAAGTCTAATCTATAACACTTGCAACTAATTTATGACACGCTTATAACCATGGCGGTTGGACTATCGCGTCCCGTTGGTCATCGCCCGCTGTGACCGACTGTTTCCGTCATCTGGTCAGATAGAAAGTAGTCAATCGACGGTTCCCAATGCACTCCAGCTTTTTCTAGGAAAAACGCGATTCCTAATCGAATAATAATAAACTGTTTCATTTTATTGCATTTGAACCACCATATTTGTACCCTACTTTTACATATTGCATTTGATGAAGTTTACTTGTTGTAAATAAATTTGTAACCTAATGAGGATTTCCTTGTCCAATATCTACTTCCTCTAACTGCCGCATATAGGGTCGCGATCACCATCCAAGAGAACTCAAAACTAACTTAGTATGTAAGTGTGTGAACCTGTTTTCAATACCAAAGCTGCATAGTTTGCTACAACTGAAGTCAACAATTATTTCATACATTTTCAGCAAGATACTATTTTAGTTTTGATTGGAGCTCACCGCCCTTTTAGACGGTCCTTGAGGACTGAGTGCCGTTTAAGAAATGATCTTTCCTTGTATATTAAACGAACAACGACGCGTCCTTGGAAATGTTCAAGGGAGGATCTAACATTTGAATTTTACAGTATCTAGGTAAATATTCTTAAAATATTCACGACTATCAGATTTTTCAAAACTACCCAAATTTGCAAAAGTTTGTTCCAAGCATTTTCAAAATGTTCAATATTTCCGATTTTCAAAATCTGCAAACTTTTGAAACTGAAAATTTACAAAATTTTAAAACTAAAAATCTTGAAATTATTGAAAACTTTGAAATTTCGAAGATTTTGGAAATCAGAATATTTTGTAAATTGTGACATTCGAAAAAACTCGTGATGACCATTACAAGATTTAATATTTGGAGTACAGGGTGGCCCATCCATGTGTGGACGGAATATTACTCATAAACAAATACATTTTCGGAAAATCTATTTATGGCATGTTATACATGACATTTGAGGGCACATTTCTAAAATATTGGCAATTATATTTTGACCTACATATCAAAGTTGTGATTTTTTAAATGGAACGCCTCAAATTTTATTGCATATTTGGATAAATAAACCAATTGAAATTTGGAGTGCTGAATTTTGTATCAAAAAAAACTACACACCTCAGCTTCTATCTTATTTGTTACTTTTTCAAATTTTCATTTGTCAAAAACGCGAATTGTACTTTTTCTCAAAAATTTCAAATGCATCATCCTGTATATTTGTGCAAGTTGGGATTCAATTTTTTATAAGCTTTTTGTTGGTATAAGGTTTGATTCAGATAAAATTACTAGATTTTGAGTTATTAAGCTTTTAATAGAACAACACACCAAAATTAAGGAAAAAAATCACATCATCCATGGAAACAAAAGACGAACAGTCGGCTAGTTCCATATTGCCACTATGAGTAAAGATTTGACGTAAAAACTAATAACAATCAGAACAGTATAAATAAGCTTCAAGCGTAATAGAGAAAAACAACTATAATAACATAAACAAACAAATATCACTAGTCAAGATCTGATCTACAAAAGCTGCCCGAAAATATCTCCACCATGTTGAATACACAGCCGTAGTCTTTGGATAAATGACCGTTGCACATCCCTCAGCATGTGTTCCCGTATGTTCAGAAAAGCATCCTTAACCATTTCCTTCATATTTTCCGGGGTAGATGGTGGATATCTATAAACCTCTTGCCTCATAGAAAGAAGTCCATCGGTGTCATATCTGGTGATATAGGAGGCCAAGATATAGCCGATCCAACGATTGTTACTCCAGGTGTCCAAATAGTAGGCCGGCATTAGACTATAAAAGTTCTTTGACAAAGATCTTTTATAAATCACGTTTGTAAAAGTTATACATAAAAGAAATGTTATGGTTGCCAAACGCCCTACTACACTACGTAAAAGATTTTATAAAATATTTTATGAGGGTGGTGCAAATACAGCTAAGGACGACGACGGTCAGATTGCTGCCATAGCTAGTTTTACTTCGGATCGCCCGCCGTGAGTAGAATAGGATCTACAATAACTTGGCCCAAGAACTGGCAGTGAAAGATCAGAGAAGTTATGTTAACTTTTTGAGAATGGATGAGGATGACACATTTACGAAGCCCCATCAGCACTGAGGAGCGACTCATGGTGACTTTGCGATTTCTAGCCACCGGAGACAGCTACATTAGCCTCCTTTGGACCCTCAGGACGTCAAGGAGCTTGGAGTCAAGGCCATACTCAACTTCACTAGAAAGGCGAGGCTTGAGATCTAAGGAATGTAGAGATGCATAAGGGCCCGTTCAAGTGGCCTATGCACTGCCTCTAATTTCACGATTCATTCATTCATTCATTACACAAGCCTCCAGTACGCCACATACCATCTGTTTTCCCCCATCTTGACAAAACTACGCAAAATCTTTTACCAAATATAGGATGAAGAGGCTAAATATGATAAAAGAACTTTTATAAAGGTTTCCTTTTATAAAAGTTTCCTTTTATAAAAGTTGGACTATTACAGTCACATTTCTTATCCAACTTCTTTTATCAAATATCTTTGTGAAAGAACTTTTATAGTGTACTTACGCACACGATTATGATAATGCGTAGGTGCGCCGTCATATTAGAAGTACGTATGCATCCGAGTTCGGAGGTTGACATCCTCCAAAAGCAAAGGCAAATGCACCATCAAAAAATTCAAGTATTCTGTACCTGTTAATCTGTTGTCGAAAAATAAATGCCCGATAACTTGTCTGCCAATAGCTCCTCTCCAAACATACAAACTCCATTTATTTTGGAAATCTATTTGCCTAGCCCAGTAAGGGTTTTCCAGCACATAGTAGTGCCTGTTATGCCTGTTGACAACACCTATGCTAAAAAGAACCTTATCTAGGAAAGTAGTGTCTTCACTCACTTTATTTAGCAATATTCTACTAAGCTCCATTCGAGGTGCGAAATCCTGAGGATGAAGACCTTGATGCAAGCATACGTGATATGGATGGTACCAATGCTTGTGAATAATCCTTTAGACAGAAGTTCTGCATATATCAGTTTCTGCTCCAATCTGACGTGCACTTAAATGGTGATTTTCCTGCAACTTTAATAGAACCTCCAACTGATTCGCCTCATGGTGACACTTGGATTATTTATACATTTTTTACTATATTCCACGCTTATAAATGCGAAATGCTAGGAAACTATTTCTTTGGGCTTCGCCCAAAACGAACTCCATGATCATATTGTCCAATAGGGACGCAGGAAAGTAAACGTCAATTTTACATAGACGCCATCTTTGTTTTCTGTCACCGACATGTCATTTTGTTAGTTGAATGTTTACCATTGATCGCTATGGAGTCGTATTCGATTGAAGACCGCATTAAAGTTATTCAAGAGCACTACAAAAATGTTGCAAAAATAAAAAACACGTTTCGCGCGCTTCGTGAACATTTCGGTCGCAACAACCGCCCAAACGAAACAACCATCGGTCGTCTGGTGCGTAAATTCGAGGCAACAGGTTCTGTGGCAAATCTGCCAGGCTCTGGCCGGCCAAGGTGCGTTCGCACACCGGAAAATATTGCTGTTGTGAAGGAGAGTGTGAGAGACGATCCGAAACAATCAACAACGCGTCGATCCCAAGAATTGGGCATTTCGAGAACCAGTTTGCTCCGCATTCTCCACAAGGATTTGAATGTACACGCCTACAAGATCCAATTGACGCAAGAGCTGAGTCGGGCCGACCATTTTTCACGCCGAACGTTCTCACATTGGCTCCTTGAACACCGCCAAATTGATGCCAATTTTTCATCAAAAATCATGTTCAGCGACGAAGCGCATTTCACTTTGAATGGGACGGTAAACAAGCAAAACTGCCGCATCTGGGCGAACGAAAATCCCCGTGAGTATCAAGAGCAGCCGATGCATCCTCAAAAAGTGACTGTGTGGTGTGCATTGTGGTCAAAAGGCATCATCGGACCTTACTTTTTCGAAAATGCGGCCGGGGACGTCGTTACCGTCAATTCTGAGCGATATCACGTGATGATAGAGGACTATTTTTCACCGCAACTTGAAGGAATGGATATGGACGATGTTTATTTCCAACAAGACGGTGCAACATGCCACACAACCAACGTCAATATCCATCGATTGCAGTCCTTCTTCGGTGATCGCGTGATTTCGCGCAGAGGAAATGTGCCATGGCCACCAAGATCATGCGATTTGACTCCCTTGGACTTCTTTTTATGGGGATATTTGAAAAGCAAAGTCTACGTCAACAAACCAGCCACCCTCCAAGAACTCAAAAACAACATCATTGCCGAGATAAATGCCATAGAACCGACCATGTTGCAAAATGTCATTGAAAATTTCGACCATCGCGTGGACGACTGTAAATCCAGTCGTGGTGAACATTTGAGCGATATTGTTTTTCATACATAAATGGTATAAATGACCCTTCAAAATAAAGTACCCAACTTGATTTGAATATCAATCTTTCTCGTTTTAATATGCGTTTACTTTCCTGCATCCGTTTTGGACAACCCCATATAATAAATGAAGTCATTAAATTCCAAAATATTGTTTATATTATAATATATGTGTAAATTAGTGTAACACCCACCCTACTTATGTAAGGCTGGGTGTTACGGTGATTTGATCGAGGATTTGTCCTTTTTGCCAAAAATATTAAGTGTGTGTATTTTCTATAATACGGTAAATTTAATGTTTTTTTTTTGTTTCTGTTTTTGGGCAAATAAATGTATTTTGAATTTGAATTTTGAATTTGAATATGATGCGATTATAGGGAATTAAGCCGTTCCATAAAAGACGTGCTAAAAACCGAAAAAAATAGTCGTAAAATCCCTTATGTGTCAGTATCAAAAAAAGGTTATAAAAAATTGAATCCAAACTCGCACAAATATACAGGGTGATGCTTTTGGAATTTTTGATAAAAACCTTAATTTACGTTTGTGACCACCCTGTTTTGAAAAAAAAAATTAAAAATCGAAAAAGTATCAAATAAGATAAAGGCTGAGGTATGCAAGTTTTTTGATATTAAATTCAGCACTCCAAATTTAAAAATGGCGGACTGAGGGGTTGCCGAAGTGGGGGGTTTTTCTAGACACCTTATATTTCAGTAGCTAATTACCAAAACTCCATAGTATGTAATATCCATCTTCTTCTTTTGAATTGGTTCATCCAAATATGCAATAAAATTTGAGGCATTCCATTTGAAAAATCACACGTTTGATATGTAGGTCGTAATTGGGACACCCTGTATAAAGGCCAATATTTTAAAAATGTGCCGCCAAATGTCATGTATAACATCCCATAAATAGATTTTCCCATAATGTATATGTTTATGAGTAATATTCCGTCCAAACATGGATGGGCCACCCTGTACCATCCATGTACCCAGCTGTAATGCAAATGTTAAATCTTCCCTTGAATGTTCCTCAAAAATGGTTATAGTTTGTTCAAAATCAAAAGGAAGATTATTTCTCAAGCGACACCCGCTCATCAAGGAACGACTGTAAATGTGACCCCAAGACTCTTTACTATCTCCAAACTTCTCTTCCAGCTGTGAACCTGTACGTGAATCAACAAGGCAGAGCCTCCACCCGTCGCTCCACCAATCGCAGCTTCACATGCGACCACTACCGGCACTCCAGCCGGCTTCGGTTGCACCACAACGGCTCTTCAGACTCTAACAGCCCTCCATCCACCAAAAGGGTCGCTCCACTGTTGAGGAGGTCAAACGCTGAGAGAAGCCTCAACAACAAGAAGCGGGTGGTCAAGATGCTGTTCGCCGTCGTGTTAGAGTTCTTCGTGTGTTGGACTCCGCTGTATGTGATCAACACCTTGGCGCTCTTCGACCCGCAGATCGTGTATTCGACTGTTGGGTATAGTGGAGTTAGTACGTACCATTCTATATACTCTAAAAACCTAACGTCCGTTTCCGTCGATATGTCAATGGGCGTTTTTTCTACCCTAGTATCCTTTTCAGGGTTTTTGGCGGGACACAGTAAACATATACAGTCATACACATTGTAATAGGGGACGCAATATGCTTATTATAATGGTTATTCGTCAGCTGATTATACTGTTCCCTCAGTTAGCACTGCAATAAGTCAGCAACATATCAGCATATTCCTCGTTACTGAACCTCGGCAATAATGACAACAATGAAACTTAATAATAACGGTGAAAACACTACCTATAAAAAAATCAGAGTCAACAAAATCAAACGCAAATACACTTTTGGTATGAGAGATAGTCAAAGCTCGATTAGCCCTATTTCGTAATGCACTCTTTTATCTATGAGATGATGAGGATCGTAATTGAAATTTTATTATCAGATTAGCTTAGGAATCGAACACGGGCAAGTTTATCTGAAATTAATGAGCTGCGATACCTGGAATACACACCTGTCAGGTTGTGGGATTAGACATTAATGTCATTAATACCCTAATGGTAATCCAGGTATCGGATGTCATTAACTTCAAATCCACCTGCATAAGAGGTGTTCCTAATCTGTGTACTGCTGGGCCCTTGCTAACTTCATTATTCTCAACAAGTGGAGGCAGTCATTTCGAAAAGACTGGTTCAAATTACATAAAAATGTATAAATCGCTCAAAAAATCATTAGCTCGACACATTATTTCCTGTAATTTTGACCAATAAACAATTTATTCCTATGATGTGTAGCATATCGTTGGAAAGGCAAAGAAACACGAAACTTTTTGGAATAAAACTAAGTATCACCAGAGATATAGTTTTTTTGTAATCGAATTTTTAATTTAAAGTTGCTTATTCACTCCGCGCTATTTTACGACTTTGGAAGGTCATAAGTGATATAATGGAAAAGCTTTGTACAAACCATTGATCTCAGCTGATTCAGTATGCTATATAGAGTCGACTCGAGTTCATCTTGTGTAATTATCTCGACAAACAAAATAGTTATCACGATAGTTCTGCGCCATTGTAGCTAATTCAGCAAAAAAAAACGAAAAAAATCATAGGTATCTCGGAAACCGTAGCCCTTAGAGCATTACGGTTTCCACCAAAAATCATCAAATAACGTACACAATTACCCATATTTTTTTGTTGGTTCATGTAAGAAACACCCTGTATACAGACAAGCACAACAGCAATGAGTCAAAATTAAGTTTCGAGGTGGAGATTGAGACCCACGAGCATTTTCTAAAATCCATGCGATGACGACGACATTATGAGCAAAAAGCAAAAGATGCTTCAGGTTGTTCCCTAACTTTTTCTGTAAACCTCACACCTTTTTTAAAATTCTTGTTTGTTAAATACAGATATTTTTGAGGCATCAATATTTTTAAAAATGTTCCAAAATTAAAAGTAAACGATAATAACGTAACATCTGAAACTCATCCTGTGATTTTCATGTCGATTTTCCCCGATATTTCTCTAGCCGATCGAAACCACATGTGTTGAAAACATCTTTTTCATTGTAAACGTTCCGGTCTTAAAGGTGACCCTTTTCAGTACAATGACTTTGATAATATATTTCATTTATCTGTCTTTCTGGTGACACCTCGTTTGTATTTTATTTTCATTTCCATATTCCTATACAATGAGTTACTATAATAGTGTAATTATAAGATGGCACGATACGCCACCCTCGTCCATCGTTCCGAAGACTCCAAAATCTCTCAAATAGAAACGAGAAAACCCATGCAGAACAGATGTTTTCCAATACATGAGGTTTTGATTGGGTACAGAAAAATGAGGGATTATAGGCAAAATAACGTTTCTTTCACTATATTTTGTAGCCCAAATACCCATGTATGTCTCTCCATACAATATGAGATGAATATTGAGGTTTTAAATGTTGGCGTATGCAATCTTCGAGCTCAGAAAAACATGCACAAAAAGATAATAAGTACAGTATTTTTGGGTCCGTTTCTGGATCTATTTTTTTTAATCCAGAACCCAACATTTGGACGTATAACAAATACTTTTACACCGTTAAAATATTGAAATCGAAATTTTGGTAGCCTTCAGCTCCAAAGTATCCCAATTTCCAAACTTAAAAGTGCGAATTCCTTGCTTATTTGCAAAATTTGCTCCGAATGTGATCAGTACTCTTGCATAACCTTATATTCGCCACTGCTTTCCACGCATAAGTGAAGGAAGCATTTTTTACATGTTTCATGTCGCCTATATCACGAAAATCAGTCATTTCTCCCATACGGTCTTCGTGTGGATCTTTGGATTGCACTGAATTTGATTTTTCAGACCGTTTCAAAATTCGTTTTTGTGTCACAATTCATATACAATGCTTTGAAGAGAACAAGTCAACTGTAGGGAGTAGTCAATAAATCTTTGCATGTATTAGGAAACTTCATATCAAAACAAGTTTGATGATAATTAATGTTCAAGTTAAAGGGTTTCAACGTATGAACAGTTTTTTTTGTGAACCATCCTTTAGCCGATTTTGTGGAAATTTGGTGAATCTAAGGAATCTTTGCATCACAACATTTTTGGACATACATGTATGCATTTTAGCTTCCATTAACATATTTCTTTTTACTTTAATACTTGATTGTTTTTCAAAATCCCAAAGTTCGCAGTGTTGTCATTTTTGTCCAAACCACCCATTTCCGAATATTCCACTTCTATATGAGCACATGGTCGCAAAATTTGCTATTTCAAATCTAAAATAGAACTTAAGTACAAACCATATTTAAAAATATTCACATTAAAAGCAAAAGTTGAATTAAATCAAAACACAATTATAATAAGACGTCATAAAATACTTCGCCCTTGGTCCTCGCAAGGTTGATACTCTACCGAGGACGGAAAAGATTTGGAGGTTTTAAAAATTGGTCTAGTGAACAAAGAATTACAGACATTCCTCAAACATAGTTTCCCTATTTCTTAAATTTTTGGGCGTAGTCAAAAATGTTTGACTTCATTACATTGAGGTTTTGTCAGCTACCAACATAATTATTGCTCTCAGATTACAAGGAATGCTGCTTGAATTTCCTAAGGGTTATAAAAAATCTTACATACGAGGCGGGTACCCACAAAAAACCGGAATTATTTTTTAAAAGCTATTTATTTTCAACTCTTTCAAAATACTGTCCACTACAACTAATACACTTGTCCCACCGGTGCTTCCACTGCTCAAAACATTTTTTGAAGTCTTCCTTAGAAATGTCTGACAGCTCCTCTGTGGTTTTTTTTTGACCTCTTCAATGTCGTCAAAGCGACGTCCTTTAATGTCCCTTTTCATCCGTGGAAATAAGAAGTCGCACGAAGCCAGGTCAGGCGAATAAGCTGCGTGAGGCAACGGAACCATGCCAGAAAGTGTCGAACAGAGATAGCTGTGTGCGCAGGTGCATTATCGTGGTGGAAGAACCAGTCTCCTGACTGTCACAAATCGGGACTTTTTTGCCAAACACTGTTACGCAATCGCTCTAAAACCTCCAAATAAAAGGTCTGATTGACAGTGTGACCTGGAGAAACAAACTCGGAATGGACTACGCCTTTGACATCAAAAATACAAATCAGCATTGTTTTGATGTTTGATTTGACTACTACTATTCGTCATTTGTTTGTCTCGGCGGTCCGTAGGACCTTTGCCCATTAGTCACTGTCTAATGTACGTTAGTCGAATCTGTCAGTACTGCTTGCCCAGAAACCAGACAATGCCAAGGAAAAAGGAGAAAGGGAAAGAGAATAAAAATGGAGAAGAACAAAGAAAAACAGAAGTGTTTAGTTTAAGAGAAGACACCTAGGCTTTTTGACTTGGTACATGGATTAATTTTGAGGTGAACTAAGCAAATTTTTGATTCAATTTTGTTAGAGTGTAATTTTAAGTGTACTAAAAGTTCGCGCTAATTTTTGATTACAGTGCGAGCCGTGGCCTTGAATGTTTACGAACTGGCTCCACTGTGTAGTCCACTGAGTCGCGCACTTGAGGGTTGGTGTGCGATTCCGCTTGACTATATCGTCGCTGCGCCTGAAGTTTGACATAATCCCTCAAGTAAGGAATGTCAAGGTCTCTGTGTAGTGTCTCGTTTGAGACATACCATGGAGCGTTGCAAATTGTTCGCAAAGTTCTACTTTGCAGTACTTGAAGACTTTGCATATGTGTCTTGGCAAGAAAACACCAAGCCGCACATGCATAAGTAATGGTTGATCTAATAATCATTTTATATAGGCGAACTTTGTTTATCAAACTCAATTTGGAGGATCTACATAACAAAGGATATAGTTGCCGAAACGCAATTTGGAATTTTTTTTTCAAGACTGCTGTATGTTTCTGCCAGGTCATGCCTTTATCAAGGGTGACACCGAGGTACTTGGCAGAATTTATCCATGGTACACAATTGCCGTCTACAGATACCTCTGCTGGGAGGCGCGACGTTTTTTGGTACAATAAATAGCCTGCGACTTCTCAGTTGCTGGGGCAAGGGACATCATGGATAAAAAGCAAATAAAGGATTGGTCCTAGGACCGAACCCTGAGGAACACCGGCCCGTATTGGCCGTGTTGTTGACAAAACATTGTTAATTTTGACCCGAAACTTCCTTCCTTCAAGACAGGATTTCAGTAATTTTAGAACCCAAAAAGGAAAGCCCTTTTTGATTAGTTTATAAAGGAGGCACGCATGCCACGCCTTTTCAAAGGCTTTTGAGTGATCCAAAAGCAAGATGCCAGTACTCATGCTGAGAGTGAACCCTCTGGTTACATGTTCCACCAGCCTGACTGACTGTAGCTCGGTGCTATGCTCGGACAGAAAACCGAATTGAACGTCAGGAATCACATGGTAAATTGACGAAAAATTCTCAAAGTGACGATAAATCACCTTTTCGGCGCGCTTAGAAGGAGCTGACAGCAGACTTATGGGACGGTAATCCTGAGGTAAAATCGAACCCACCTTCTTTGGAATCATGATGACCTCAGCAGTCTTCCACCCAGCAGGAAAGTACTGGATTCTGAGCGTCGCATTGATTATTGTCACCAAATATGTCAAGGCTTTCGGCGAGAGCAGCTTCAACGCCTTGTTGGTGATTTGATCCTATAAGGGTGCTTTCCGCATCTTCTGAAGAAGAGTCATCTGAAGAGAATTCAGTGCCTCCGCTAACGCCGTTGGCCCTAAAATATCTCCTAACGGATCATACGATATGCTGTTCCTCGTCGAGGTCATTATCAAGATCATAGTTGGGAGAGAACTGTTTTTCCATAGCATCACCAAAAACCTCGACCTTATCCTCCGTTCTGAAGACTATGCCTTCAGGACCGTGGATGTGCGGGAGTTGTTCTCGCTTTCCGTTTCTGAGTGACTTTGCAACCCTCCAGAGAGGAATACTTGAATCAAGCATTCCCGCCAGAAATTCACTCCATTGCTCGTTGTCCATAGCACCAGGTCTCATCACCAGTGATGATGTTTGACAGAAAATTTGGATCAGATTCAAGCTGTTGTTTCAAAGCACATGTTTCAACTCGGTATTCTTTTTTATTGACAGTCACTCCCCGAGGAACAAACTGAACAGCAACCCTTTTCATTCCCAAATCTTCTGTTAAAATTCGCTGAACCGAACTTCAGGACAACCCACTACTTACGGATACTTGATCGATTATCAGTCGACGGTCTGTTGATGGACGTCCAGAGCGAGGTTTGTCATCGATCGACATGTCGCCATTTTTAAATCGAGCAAAGCACTAATACACCTGAGTTTTTCCCATAGCATCATCTTTGTAAGCTATTTTCAACACTAAAACAGTTTCAGCAGCGTTTTTAGCAATTAGAAAGCAAAATTTCATGGCTGCACGTTGCCCAGTGAAGGTTGCCATCGTAAAAAACGAAACAAGCACGACACAGCTGTAGCAAAAATAATGACTACAGAGGAACGAAACCAGCCAAATCGATAACTCAGGTGGCACTGAACTGGTAATGAGTTGCGCTGTACGCCTCTAGGGGCAGAAATGTGTAGTACACAAGCTCCGCCCACTGCAATGCCATTCCGGTTATTTTTGGGTACCTCCTCGTATATATCGATGAGTGATCTGAAAAAAGAACGAATCCATCAGAAGCTCTCTTTTTCTTTCCAGGTTTTTTCCAACTGCTAGCCTACACGTCAAGCTGCTGCAACCCGATCACGTACTGTTTCATGAACAGCAGCTTCAAGAAGGCCTTCCTGAATCTATTCAAGTGCTTCAAAAGGTTCAGAGGGTCGGGAAACTACGCGCTCGCCAGCAGCGGCATAAACATGGAGTCCAAGTCGAGCAACAATCGGGCGTCCGAATGAAAACGCGCCACCTCATTTTATTTCGTTAGAGACGATTTATAGCAGTCGGTGAGAACGGACTGCTTTGTGATATAACATTGCAAATATTAAGGTGCTGATGACAATGAAGGATCTTGGTAGGGTGATTATGACTGCGTTACAAATCACTAAAGAAACTAAGCACCCACATAAATGTTGACGGTTCATTTATGCATACACATTGCTCAATACACGTTCTTTTTTCTATCACGTACTGCTTTTAGGTACGGTAACTGATAATTGTTAATGAAATAAACGAAAGAATACGTACGGGGTGCGGCAGAACCAACTAAGAAGTTTCAACGGGTCCAGTAGGGCGGGAATATACCTGGAAGGCAAAGGCTCTTAGCGCTTGGAAGGTTCACAACATTCTTCCAAGCAGAGATATTTGTCATCTCAATAGTGGCATCCTTAGAGGAGCTTTAACAGTTCACCGAGCTGAACATATCAATTATACAGGGTGTTTCAGTTTATTGTTGCATAACTTTAAGTTTCGATAGAACTTCTAAAATTAATGCATAAAGTCTATATAGACATGGGTCGAAAAATGCGTGGCTTCCGAAATACAGGGTGTTTAAATTTACTTTTTAAAATAGTTTTTTTTAAATATTTCGAACAATATTTGATGTATAATAGTGAAAATTGGTATACAAGGGTTTTTTGATACGACAAAACGAACCATGGGCATAGTTTTACTGTAGCCGCTAGAGGGCGCTCTCTACTGTACCTCTAGTGTATTAAAGTGACCGAAAAAATTTTCTTAGTGCAATTTTTTGCTTTTTTAAATGAAAAAACTGATTCTTCGCACTTTTCAACATAAAAAAGCTCTCCTGTGAGTTTTCGTTATAGTTAGCCGTTTTTGAGATATTTCGATTTTTAAGGTTCGATGCATTTTTAATTATTTATGGGAAAATAATATTTTTTTACATTTTCGATTTGGGCATTACAAGTAATTAAGATGATCGTTTAGATTGTGTTTTTAAACACAGCAATAATTCCTAACTCCAAATAAACACAAAAAAACTGAATATTAATTTTTTTTAATTTTCCAATATTATTTTCAACAAATTAAATTAATTATTTACAACTAAAATGCTATTGGATAGTTAGGACAAACATACAAAATCTAGTTAGTAAGTAGTTGCTCAAAATGTAAACCCAATTGTTCAATACACAATTCACATCTACGAATGATCGAACGTGGTATAGCATTATTCAAATAAGGCCTTATTTCATCACATGCGTTCCTGATTCTGTCTATTGGCATATCTCTTGTGGTTACGGGAGTCTGGTGCACTTTTTCTTTTAGAAATCCCCACACAAAGAAATCTAATGGATTTAGGTCAGAGGATCGTGGAGGCCAGGCGACTGGTCGATCCATCTTTCTGGATAATTTTGGTCCAGCCAGTTTCTAACTATTCTCGAATAATGAGCTGGACAATCATCAAGCTGGAACCAGGCCAATCTTCTTAAATCTAACATAACATCATCCCACATATTTGCATGTTCAGCCTTTAAAAATTCCAAGAAGGTCGCGACCAAATATGTTGATTATGAAAATTTACCACTCCACGTCTAGTGAAGCATGACTCATCGGTTCATAAAACGTTACTTAAAAACTCCCTATTATTATCAGTTCTGTCAAGAATCCACTGACAAAATGTGATTCTTCGTTCTCCGTCCCCTGGCTGTAGTCCTTGCACAGGTTGCAAATGGTAAGGACGTCTATGGTCATTTCTAAGAACACGGTGAACATGGCTTGCTGAAATTCCCAAGGCACCAGAAACTCTCCTAACACTTGTGGTCGGATCTCTAACAAACTCACGCAGAATCATACGGGTAAATCTGCGCTGACGAACATTTATGTTTTGATTCCTTTGGAGATTTCCAAAACCATTTTTAATTATTTGGCGATGCACTATTACAAATACTGAGCGAGTTGGATGTCGTCTGTCGTCTGTTTGGAAATCTTCGTGCGTATTCTCTGGCTGCTTCTGCTGCGTTTCCATTTACAAAGCCATACACAAAATGAATATCCGCTAACTCTTGATTGGAGAATAAAAATGGCATTTTTATAAAACTTACAAAAAAAACAGGTAAAAGAAACTAAATTTCGTGCATTAACAATTACAAAAAAACGTTTCAGACAACAAAACTAACTGTCAACTAATTGACGTTTAACCTTATTCTGCTTTCAATTTCAAAAATATTTGCAGGTACAGCCTACTTCTAAAAATTATCGAGACACTGACTTTTTAACGTTAAGAGAGCTTTTTTATGTTGAAAAGTGCGAAGAATCAGTTTTTTTATTCAAAAAGCAAAAAATTGCTCTAAGAAAAATTTTCGGTCATTTTAATACACTGCAGGTACAGTAGAGAGCGCCGTCTAGCGGCTACAGTAAAACTATGCCCATGGTTCGTTTTTTCGTATCAAAAAATCTTTGTATACTAATTTTCACTATTATACATCAAATATTGTTCGAAATGTTTAAAAAAAACTATTTTAGAAACTAAATTTAAACACCCTGTATTTCGGAAGCCACGCATTTTTCGACCCATGTTTATATAGACTTTATGCATTAATTTTAAAAGTTCTATCGAATCTTAAAGTTATGCAACAATAAACTGAAACATCCTATATACCTACACTGAAAACCAAATTCCATTGACGTCGTAATCTGTACGAGAGAAAAGCACGAGAAGCGTGCAATACGTGTGTTAGAAAGAGTTAGAAGCATTATCGTTGCCTGGCAACCCGAGTACGAGGTCACGGTTGCCAGAGGCGTACTCTTTCTAGCATACATATTGCTCGCTTCTCTCTCGTACACATTACGACGTCCCCCAAGTTTGAACCTCACTGTATATGCAGCTGCATAGACCTTATATCCTGGATAGAGAATAGCTGATAAAGTGCCAAAAAAACACTAAACAGCTGTCTGTGGTCGGCTGTCTTTGGTTGGACGGACGAAAGTAGCACGTGTAAGTTGGACCCCCTAAGAAAAACTTTAGCTACGAAAATGTATAACAGAAAAATCAAACGAATCAAGTCCGTCAACCAGGTCCATACAATTATTCCATAGAATTCCTTCCCTGACCTACCAGTAGCACCATTCATCTGGCAACGTCGCGTCGCCAATATCTGAAGAAACGATGAGTCAGGTGCAGCAGAGCACCCACATTTTCTTCTACAGTTCCAAGCTTAAAGGTGGCACGTCCCTTTTTTAGATTTTTGTTCAACTACCTTTTTGCAGCAGTATTCTAAATTCTTTTCATCTGATAATTTCATGGTGTGTATAGAGATGACTAAAAAACAATGTTTTCATTTTTTTGTAAAAAATGCATTTTTCGTGCATTTTATTGTGCATTTTTTCTTCAATCGGAACGTGCTAAGAAATATAAGAACAGCTCTGAAATTCTGTGTGAATATTCCTCTTTTATGGAAGAATGAAACTAGCGATTACTTTTGTTCTTATCACTTTCCCTTTTCGAAAAATCTTTGATTTTCTTGGAGCCTCGTCTCTCAGCAAGTTGAGTTTTTGAGAGAAGCAAAGATTTTTCGAAGAGAAAAAGTGATAAGAATAAAGTAATCACTTGTTTCATTCATCCATAAAAGTGGAATATTCACGTACACTTTCCGAGCTGGACTAATATTTGTTAACAAGTTACGATCGGGGAATGAATCCACAATAAAATGCACAAAAAATGCATTTTATGACAAAACAAATTTAAAAACGATATTTTTTAGTCATCTCTATACACATCATGAAGTGATCAGATGAAAAGGCTTAGGTTACTGTTGCAAACAGGTAGTTGAAAAAAAAGCTAAAAAAGGGACGTACGGCCTTGAGGGCAAATGTCCGGGGGAATCTATAATGTGTGAAATCTTGCGATATTCTCTGACCTACCACCAGTTCCCCTCGTTTTTTACCCCTGAAACGGTTTTCAAAAATGTTTAGGACCCTCTGAAATATCAAAAGCTGAAGTTTGAGCTATTTTTGTATTTTCATTTTTGGCATTTTTCTCCGGAGCCACTGGACCAATTTCCCAAAACAACAAAGCTTTTTCCGTCCTTGGCATAATAGTAACCTTATGTGAAATTCCCACGAAATCCGACCAAGTTGTAGATGGGCCAATGTTTAGCGGACATATCGACAGACAGACAAAGACAAACATACCGACTGAAATGACTGACATGATTTTTGGTGATGCAAATGTCATACAACATCCAAAAAATATATCTTCTTTAATTTTTTAACGATTACAATACCTCCTCGCCAGTAGGCGTGGGAAGTAAAAGGACATCTTGATTTATAGAAGAAAGCGATGTTAATATTTCGAAGTGAGGAGCTTATACGAGAACCATTGCACTTTTAACAAGTTTTTAAAATAGTGCTGTCAAGATGGCAGATGTTAGCAGCAATAGTATGTTGGAGATTGCTCCTGAGCAGCTTGTTTGCACATATCTGGTCAATGGCGTCGCAAAGAGGCGGCGAGGGCGGGCCGCACCGGGTGTCACCTTTTTTGGGGTGAGACCCAACCGGTGACTCAACTTTTTCAGGGTTGAACTCCAGACCAGATCGAAGTCTCGTCAAGACCCAGCTTCATTGTTTGAGATCGTACGAAGAAATATGTACTTTGCTTTTGGCGAATACTGAAGAAATGAAATTAGTTACATTCAAATTTACTGATTTTTATGATGAGGTCTCAGAAACAGAATTACTTTTGGATATACTAAGACGGCGAAGCCGCTAACGTTACAGTATCTGATTGGGTATCTCTAGATTTTTTAAAGTTTATTGTAGAATGGGATTTTACAGAATCTGTTCCAAATCTTATTTTTGCACTAAAATTGTTCATGACAGTTTGAGTGTCCGTAGCTTCATGTGAAAGGAGTTTCAGTAACCTAAAATTAATAAAAAACTATTTGTGGGCAACAATGTCCCAATTGTGGCTTAGCAATCTTGGTATATTAGCCATCGAACACGACGCAATAAAAAATATAGATTTTGATGAAGTTATCTCTGAGATCTCAGCTATCATAAGGCTAGAAAGAAAAAATTTTAATTGATAAGATTTAAGATAAAAATATTTATTGTGATAGTTTTTATTGTTTTGTTATTTGTTCAATATTTTAAATATATATACAGGGTGTTCCTTAATGATATACGAATATTTAAGAGTGTGAATCTACATAAAAAATTAATGTTAGTTTGCTTTATAAACTATGGTCCAAAAATGTTTCCTCACAAAAACTGGGGGTGGTGAAGTCTTAGGAACAAAATGGATATTAATTAATATTTTCATAACCGCTTCAGATATTTCACTGATATTTAATACGTAGTGAAAGTTGATAAAGATGCATATTTTTCAATGCAAAAATAATTTGTAGCTTTAACAGTGACGTGCGTACTGGTATTGACTTCGATATTTTTTAAGAAAAAAATGGTACGTCAATGGTTTTTTTGCCAAATAAAAATTATTTTTGAATTCCCCGTTCAATTTAAAATAAATGATCCTTCTTGAATTGTTTTCCTTCGATGCACCATTTTTGAGTAAAAAAGTAAAAACCGTTCTATTGTCCGAAAAAATTAATGTAATAATTGAAGAATGCAATTTGGCAATAAATATCTAGTTGCTCTGGAATATGTCAGTGGCTTTTGACATCTGACAAGTCTCGGTTATTTAAATCTGTTCGCTGTGACATCTTTTTCATTATTTAGCTTTTACAATCTTGTTAATAATGGTGAATTATTCAAATGCAGAAATGGCGGAAATGCATTACGTATATGGCCTTGCCGACGGTAATCGTGAGCAAGCCAGACGGATTTATCACCAGAGATATCCCGATCGTGCTTCGCCAGATAGTCGAACCTTTTCTAATAGTCATCGCCGTCTTGTTGAAACTGGTTCTGTTCGAAAAGGGACATCTGAAGGTATACCTCTAAGTGTGAGAGCACCTGAAATTCAGGAAGCAGTGCTGCACGAAGTCGAAGAACATCCTGAAACCAGTACGAGGACGATCGCTAGGCTCTTAAATATTTGCCATCAAATTATTTGGAGAATTTTAGTGAATCGATGATTCTGTTCACGGACGAAGCTAATTTTTCTCGAAATGCCATTCAGAGTTTCCACAATAATCATTTGTGGACAGAAGAAAATCCCTATGCTGTAACCGAAACCCATTTCTAACACCAATTTTCGGTTAACGTATGTGCAGGAATTATTGGCCACCACTTTATTGGCCCATTCTTCTTGCCAGGACGACTTGACGGACAGACTTACCTCAGTTTTCTTCAACAACAGTTGCCTTTGCTGCTTGATGATGTTCCGTTAGTAATAAGAAACGGTATGTGGTACATGCATGATGATTTACAAACTGTTTATCCAAATCGTTAGATTGGCCGCGGTGGGCCCCAAGAATGGCCACCAAGATCCCCAGACCTCAACAGTTTAGATTCCTTTATGTGGGGCTATCTTAAGATACTATTAGCACTGTAGAGGAATTAAGAGAAAGAATAGTTGCACCTTGTGATAGAAAAAAAAACACAAACAGGGATATTTCAACGAGTGCGCAATTCAATGAGGAGGGCGGGAGCATGCATACTAAGTGAAGGGGGCCATTTTCAACAATTTTTGTAATCATTTCGTTGGTTTTAATGTTATGGTTATGTTGTCAGGTGTTGTTGTTCATTACCACTAATGTGTTTAATTTTTCCAATTAATTTAATAATAATTTTGCAAGTTAGACAATAGAGCGGTTTTTATTTTTTTACTCAAAAATGGCACATCGAAAGAAAACAATTCAGAAGAAATTATTTGTTGTAAATTGAACGGGGAATTCAAAAATAATTTTTATTTGGCAAAAAACCATTGTCGTACCATTTTTTTCTTAAAAAATATCGAAGTCAAAACCCGTACGCACGCCACTGTTAAAGCTGAAAATTATTTTTGCATTGAAAAATATGCAGCTTTATCAACTTTCACTACGTACTGGATGTCAGTGAAATGTCTGAAGCGGTTCTGAAAATATTAATTAATTTCCATTTTTTTTCCTAAAACTTCAACACCCCGAGTTTTTGTAAGGAAATATTTTTAGACCATAGTTTATGAAGCAAACTAACATTAATTTTTCATGTAGATTCACAGCCTTAAATATTCGCATATCATTAAGGAACACCCTGTATATTAAATCAAAATTTGAATACGATTTGTTGCTTTTGACTTTCGATGGGGTGACACCATCAACTTCCGCATCGGGTGCCACCCAAAGTAGCTACGCCACTGTAACTGATACAGTTCAATGCTTTCAAAATGCATTAATATACCTTGATGAACAAAAAGCATCCTAGCACTCATTACGCCTTGTCAGATTCCAGATACCGAGGACTTGATCGGGCAAGAACATAGCCCGTCAATTGCGGCAGCTGCTTGAAAAAAGCTAGGCTATTTGTTTAGGGCTAGTAAGTACTTTTCTCTACATGACTTCCTCACCCAGACAAGCCTCCCATGCTGCTCCACATGTTTCAAGTGGTGCCGCACCGACCACAATAAACATGCTGTTATATATCATGCTCGATGCTGTTCAAAGGATCGACGAATATTCTCTAACGGGCAGCCTCAGGGCCCTTTTGAACCGGCGCGCCGTCGGCTATCTAGCTATCTTCTACCGCTATCCCAACGGGCTTTGCTCCTCAGAGCTCTCCTCCATGATGCCGCCGCGCGATGTGCCAGCCAGAGAAAACCGCCATGATCCATTTCCGTTGGTCTGTCGGTCTATCTGTCTGTCCGCCAGTCCTTGGCCCTATAACTTGAGAAGTACCGCTCGGATTTTGATGAAATTTTCACACAAAGTTGCTACTATATATATGACTGTTAAAGTTGTAAGTGATGGGGGAGGGTTTATCAATTTTTTTGATATTTTTACGCTGCCAAACACGGTAATTCCATGCACCCTTCTTTCTCTTAGGATACTTGAAGAAAAAGGCACTTAGGCATCCTCCTCACTCCCTATTAGAATTAAGAGAGCAGATTGCTGAGAAGTAAATTCCAGAAGTCGTCTACAACAATGAGTTGCTAGTAATGACCGCCGACTTGGACACATTACTTTCAAAACTTGATAAATCTAAATTGGCATAGGCTGGGGGGGTAATACCGTACACAGTAATGCAACGTAACTTTGTCTTTAGAAAGCCTAAATTATTACAGAGTCATGTAATGACACCTAATGGCACCCCACTAGTTTCTAACCACGCTTTCAGTGATAATTTTTTTATAAGAAACGCTATGGATACGACGTGACCCATTTATCGTGGAAAATATATCTTCTGCCGTGTTTGAGCACTTTTTGATAACCAAATAAGGTAAACAAACAATGGACCATGAGAATAACAAATGACAACACTCTTGCTAGCAATGTGTTGAGCATGGTGGAAAAAACGCACTTTTGATGTTCCTGAGGGATTACTTTGTTATATTTCTGAATGCATGGAATAGGTACGTCAAGGAATTTACGAAAGCTGAAATTATTACAAAGTAGTAAAAGTCCACCCTGTAACAATTCACGAACACAGCCTTGCGGAAGTGTCATGGTATTTCGTAATGTACATTTTATATAGCAAGTATCCCATTTTCGAAATTTCCTTTCAATACTTGCTCGCCAGTGGCGTGTGTAAGTGGGGACTATCTGTAATTCCGTAGGCAGTAATGCTTTCATTAACAAGAAACTTGATAAAGGTACGATATGCACCCGTGGCGTATACACTTTTTTGACCCATCGTGTGTAGCACAAGTTGGTGATGTAACAAATATTTGCGTTCGCGATTATTCGCATGTTTCTTAATATTCGCATGCGAGTTCATAGTTATCAAAAAAGAGAAGAAGAAACTGATAGTACATACTCGAGTAAAACAAGACACATATTTTTTTCTGCTATAAAGTCAGGTTGTGATACTCAGAAACTTTATTCTTTACTTATGTTTTTACTTGATGTTATGAACAATCAAATATTCCTCCTTAGAAAATATCTATACTAAGTGACATATAAATCCGAACACCCAGTTTAAATGGTTTTATTTTAATAAAATTTTGTATAAGTACTTAATGAAGCATAATAAGTAAATGATAAAAATTTCAAAATGATTGCACTGCTTTAAAGCCCTTTGACCTTTAATAATGTGTGGATGCACCCTGATGTGCTACGCAATCTCCAACGCGCCTAGGCATGCTTCTGATCAGGTGGTCAATGTCCTCCTGTGGTATCTCATTCCAGGCAACCACCAACTCCTCTCGAAGTGCTTCTAGAGTCTGAGGAGGACGTTGCAAATTGAGCAATCTCCTACCCATCATATCCCACACGTGCTCAATTGGGGATAAGTCGGGAGATCTTGGTGACCATGGTAACAACGTGACATCATTATGTTGAAAGAAGTCTATTGTGACTCTTGCAACATGTGGTCGGGCATTATCTTGTTGGAAAGTTGGATCTGCCAGGGTGTCAAGATAGGGTAAAAGATGGGGTTCTAGAACTTCGTGGATATAACGCTGCGCGTTCATGTTACCTCTGATGAAGATTAAAGGTGACCTGGAACCATAAGCTATAGCACTCCAAACCATAACTCCAACAGTGTGATGAACATGTGTTTCAACAAAAAACTGTGGATTCCTCCTTTCACCACGTCGCCTTCTAACCCTGGCAGGACCATCATGCATGCCTAAACAAAATCGAGACTCGTCACTAAAGACAATACTGTTCCATACCTGATCCCAGAGTGACCGTTGTCTGCACCAGTCAAGGCGATTACGTCGGTGTTCTCGAGTTAAAGGGAGGACCCAGTGTGGCCGGTAAACACTTCGCATGCCAATAGGTCTTCCGTGTTCTGCAAACCATTCATTTGCAATGGACCTGGTAGTGGAGAAACGGTCCCTTAAGGCCAATAATCTTAGGTGGCGATCTTTACGGTCTGTTGTTCTACGGCGGCGTCCAGTGCCCCTTGCTCTTTGCGTACGGCCTTCTCGAAGCCATGCCTGACAACACCTAACCACTTCTTTGCACTCTAACTGCAATTGCCAGAAAAGAAAGTCCAGCTTCCCGAAGTCCCACTATACGGCCCCTATCAAACTCACTAAGTTGACGAAATCGTACAGGTCTCCGTACTCTAGGCATCGTAACCGATCGTAAAGGATGTCAAGAACCAAAATCCGCCAACGTTGATTCTTTACTGCGGCTCAAATATTCATTTTTAGAGAGTTAGTGAATTAAAAAAAGCAGTATAAAAACCGGAATGTCCAACTGATAAGGCTGAAAATTTTTTCACTTGTTATTTACAGTAAGATAAATACAGTCACCAACTTTTATTAAAATAAAACCATTTAAACTGGGTGTTCGGATTTATATATCACTTAGTATAGTCAGTTAGTTTCGTTCGTTTTGTTACTGAAGTGCGATAGCCCAAACAGCGCTAAGGCTATTATCAAATCAATGAATGTTCTGTCTAAATTCAGATTCCAAAAAGAAAATGACCTAAATAAATCAAGTTTTTCTAATTTATCACACTCATGATCAAGCAATTTTGCAGTTTGGTAACATCGATCACCGCAAAAATATAATTATAATTATAAGCAAAGTTTAAGATCTCACAGCTCGAATTAGATGTATTTTGTACGTAAACAAAATAAACTTAACCTGAACGTTGCAAGTTCAGACACATCTCACTTAGCTAAGTTTATAATGATAAAAAGGACGTATAATAAATTACAATCTGAAGTGAGAGAGTGTGTAAAACGAGTGCGGTCATAATTATGTAATAACAACTTTTAACAAACAAAAACATGTTCTTTTTCACTTTTATTAGACTTTGATTATTAATGTCTTATAAATAAAAAAACGCAAATCAAAACGGCAATTCTTCGATTAAGCTTGTTGTGGAAGAAAACTGTTTTACAAACTAGATAACTATGTTTTTTTTTCCTATTTTTTAAAGAGCAATTCAGTAATTAAGCAGCTGAACGATAGTAATATCAAACTGAATAGTCGCATTTGCGAATATCGCCAGTAGATATTTGCATTCGCATTTGCGAATGCCTAAAGATTCACATTCGTTACATCACTACAAAAAGCATTTGACACATATACAAATATCACTAAGATATTAGACATGCCCTTCTATTGTAAAAATAGCAGACTCCTCAAGCCGTCCGCCGGCACACTAGGAAGTTTCCTATAGTCAGAAATACTTATAGGCCAGGCTCTATAATAAAGAACGCAGTATCGATTTTTCAAAAATTGAAATAGCGTTTTCATATCGCGGCTATGTTTGCAAAAAATGTTTTTATCGCGCTCAAAATTTCTAAGTGTTCTTAATATAGCTAATAACGGATATCTATCCATTGGTGAAAAAATCTTAATGGCAAATCTAGTCTAATGACTGTTTGCAAGAAATGTGTCGACTGTACTCAAATATGCAGTTTTATATGTTCTCAATTTATGTATCATTGTATACTATCACATAATTACCAATCTTGCAGTCAGCTATATCCAAAATTGACATATTTCATGCCACTAGTCAAAATAGAGCGGACTCTGATCGGCTTTTTTGGACTCATTCACTAACTTCGGAAAAAATATTCGATTATACATTTGTTTGGCAGTTTTGGTCAGGTTCCTGAACCAGGCATCTCCACGTCGACACACACAAGGTTCAAGGAGTGTTTTCCCTCCAGTTACAACATGATCACTATAACAATATTCACATTATCTCTAACTGAAGGCATCAATCGAATCTAGCAACGTTCCCGTTCACGCCATTCAGTTTATTTATCTATCATAATGAAGACTTAATATTTATTTTAACTACATATCTACAGGGTGCGGCAGAGAGGATTGTCGGTTTTAAAAAAATCATAAAATAATTAATTTTTACTCGAAAACAAATTTATTGATGGAATCAGGTTCACAAGGAAATAGCATTTGAGACAGCAGTCAAGTGTGGAAAATCACATCAGGCATGTGGTGGCCGAAATCGTTGATGTAGTGCTGGAGGCGTTCTTGGAAGTTCGCGTAGATTCTCTCCAGCATCGCTCTCTCAACTTGGGCGACTTCCACACGAATTTGGCCCTTCAATTCGTCCAGAGTTCGGGGCTTGTTCGCGTATACTCTAGCCTTGAGGTGTCCCCATAAGAAAAAATCGCATATGGATAAATCTGGGGACCGAGGAGGCCAATGAACATCGGCAAACCTGGAAATAAGGCGACCAGGGAAAAGAGGGCGAATAACGTCCATGGATGCTCGGACTGTGTGGGCGGTCGCCCCATCCTGCTGGAACCACACACGTCGGATTGGAACACGTCGCCGGGCAGATCGAGTCGGACTGCGAAAAAAGACCTGTCGAAAGCGTTCAACATTTTCAGCAGTTCGAACTGTTCGCGGCGCTCTTCTTGGTCTTCTGTTGATCAGTTCACAACTCCAGCGAAGTGATTCAGTCCAACGAAGGATGGTGTTTCGAGAGGGAACAGCTCTATTCCTGTGAATGTTGAAGTGGCGACGAAACTCACGCTATACGACGATGACTGACTCATTATTTCGGACGAAACAATCATAGAAGAAAACGCGGTGCTCCACCGTCCAAGGCTCCATAACGACAACTGGTAAAATAATGCTAGGATCTTACGAGTCAAACGACACCCTCCCCACCTCTCTCATCCCAAAAACGTCCGTCCTCTCTGCCGTACCCTGTACAAACAATGAAATGATATTTACAGCTGTACAATGATATTTCCGAAAGAGGCAGTTCTATCGTCCCTGTCCTGATCGTTACCCCGCATCACTTCCTTTGTATTCTTCTATGTTTGGGCACAGGTAAACATGTCTTGGAGCTGATATGCATATTTTTGTACACCTAGGTACAAAGTAAGTACTTGTAAGTCGATGATCTGATCGATTTTAAATCGTAAATACGGATCGCTTTGTGGTAAGGATGGTAGCTGCTGTCATGTGACGTCATCACCCAGCCTCACGCTTCAACAAGGTATTTCTTCAGATGAGGAACTTCTGATTAGCGTAGTTGTTCAGTGCTGTACTTCACTTAACTTAGACTATCATTCCAAGTGTGTTTCGAGAGGGAACTTGTGCATTTGATAAGACTCTTTCACCTGCGTAAAATGTAAAGTGTGTCCCATGTTTGCTTCTCTATTAAGGGATCTCGGATCCTGATATACCTACAGCAAAGGTTAAACTAGGGAAGTTTTAGAGGAGACTTAGTGCATTCGATATCTTCAGATTTACGATCGATCAACTGGTTTTGGAAATATCGACGAAAAACCGACAATGTGTGAATTTTGTTTTTTGCCAGTAAATCCGAAACGGTTAATTTGACAGCTGTCAAAATGTGACATTATTTGGACATTTCATCGTCTTTTGTTTTCCCGCAACCTGATTCAACTTTCATTTTTCTTATGACCGCTATATTGGATTTTTCGATTTTTGAAGAGAGCGTAAAATGTTCAGCCTAGTAATGTCTCAGAAGTACATAATAGATTAGAGTATCATCGAAATGTCATCACACGTAATGTTATGTATTCATTTTTTTCTAAGGAGGCCATGATTTATTTGTCAGAAAATAAAATGTTTAGGTAATGTATTTTTTTCATCTGAGGAGGCTCTGACTTGAACGTTAAATAATTCAAAGTAATAAAATTGTGTTTTAATAAGTAGTAGGTACGTTTTCTATCATTTAAATCATAAATCTGACAAACAAAATTGTCAAAACCTGTTGGCCGGTATTCCCTACTCCCCAACGTTTGGTAATTGGTAATTTATTCTAAATTAACTTTTTTAATTGGGCACCTATTTGAAATTAGGCATCAATCATTTCAGGAAATCGACTTATAGTAGTTTGAGTACAACCTAAATGGACAGAGGTTCCTAGAGCTTTTGCGAAGCCAGGTTGCGCAGGCTTTACGAGCTAGTCTAAGTGAAGATAAGTTTAGAAGAACCTGGAAATGGTTTAATATCTTGGCCTCCTAGATCTCCTGACCTTTCATCCTTAGATTTCTACCTCTGGGGTCACACAAAGAATGAAGTCTATTAATTTAATCCTCCAGCGAAATCCTGAGACAAAGAATTTTGAGCACAGTTAGAAACATTAACAGAAATAGACTAGCTAAGGTTGTACGAATAACAGTCACCAATTGTTAAAAATGTCAGGATGCATTTTGCAAATCTATAAATTAATACCCACTTACATAATGTTACATTACATTACAATTTTGTAAAGTGTTTGTTTGTTCAAGTGTCAAATAAATTTATGTCGATTATCTGACTTGTTTTTTAACTTACTCATAGTTAGGAATTTGTCCCAAAACATAAGTTTCCTCTAAAACCTTCACCATTCAACCTTTGCTGTAGGAGCAGAGATCCCTGTATAGAGTAGCGAATCTGGGACACACTGTATGGAAAATCTAATCCCCAACTTGTGGCGAAGACTAATGGCTTTGCTGTGACCCTGAAAGTAAATAAAATAAGACAACAAAAAACCGTCTTGATGTAATGTGGCTAACTTTGTTGAATTTGTTAATTACGCTGTGATTTGATAAACTGTCACTCCTCTGTAAATTTATCTGGGAATACGTATACGCTTTAAATATGAATGTAATGTGGAAAAATCCAACAAAGTTTTTAAATGTACTATAAATGTATTAAAGTGTGTGTTGAACTCAGTCCTTTATAACCAGAGACATCGAAAGTGGAGGCTCAGTTAGAGTCCATCGTTCAAAGCAATTATCTATAAAAGCTTAAGTTAGCGCGATGACTGACCCGGTGAGAATGATGAATAGATTCTTGTGGCTCAAGTCAGTTTTAATCAATTTAAGCTACCGATTTTCCATAAAAATTGTGCTTGTACTACATGAAGTGAACTTTCATGTACTGTGTATAATGATAATTTTTTTTCATTTTCATCAGATTGTATAAAATTTTACTAGACCAGCCTCTCAATAACTAAAGATTCCAAAACATATTTTTTTATCCATATTTAGCAGTTAAAGTCTCTATAGCATTTGTTTAGGAATAAACATTGTTCTTTGACATATTTTTCATAGTGTAGATCTGGCAGATGTAGCTGGTATTTTTCATACTGTAAATATGCGAGCTTTATACGTAAAACGATTGTACATATTTTTTCATCGCCATATGATAGATATAGTCTACCATTTATTTATCTGTCAACGTGTCTGTTAGATGTTGAATGTATCCATTGAATAAACTTTCCTACAATATTGTGCGTGTAAACTGAAATGATATTTTCTCATGCAGTATACTTAACTAGACTCCAAAATAAGAGACATGTGCAAAGTGTTTTGCACATTACAAAAGTCTTTTGAAACGAGTTCTTACTACACTTTATTGGGAGCTTATGGAAAACGAAACAACCATATGACCACCACCACCAAATAACTACTAAGAAGTAGCTCCAGGAGGTATTATATTTAAACTTAGGTTATCATAGATTATAAAAAAAATCTACTTTAAGAAAAGCTATCCGAAGATCATTGGATAAGGACAGAGTTGGTATTCTATCAAAGTTACTTGTATTTGAATCGATGTATTTTGCTGTGATTTTTATTGTTCTTACAATAGGGATTTGCAAACTTGATCAAAAATATACTAAGTAGCAAACTAAATAGAACACCCAAAGAAAATGATTTCATTTGAATTAGATTTTGTATAATAGAAATGAAGAAGAGGAAGTCGTTATTGAATTTTGAAGTGAAAAAATTTGCTAATGTGTTGGACCTGTCTGTAGTTCAGGTGCTTTTGTAAATTCACTTCACACAGATAAATTTCTTTATATCACTTTATTAAATTTTAGACTAAGCTCCACATAGAATTCTCATACTGATACATGTTTAATTGCCCATTGAACATGATGACGTCAAAATAACGTCATTGTTCGGACAACTTTAGTCAGAAACGTCTTTTTTAGGGCAATCAGTACTGAAAAATCAACACTTACCAGCAAATAAAACTTAGACTCTTAATCTAACTAGATATCCAAATTCTAATAACTACATTATTGTTATAAAAAGTATCTTCAAT
This sequence comes from Acanthoscelides obtectus, assembly GCA_963669975.1. Classification (NCBI taxonomy): domain Eukaryota; kingdom Metazoa; phylum Arthropoda; class Insecta; order Coleoptera; family Chrysomelidae; genus Acanthoscelides; species Acanthoscelides obtectus. The sequence continues at coordinate 726,044 of CAVLJG010001231.1, forward strand.
TTCTCGATCTTCTTAATATGACTCTTCTTATAATAATATTTTTCATGTTCAGATATTTCAAATTGTCATCTTACATCATGTTTTATTACCGTAAGTAACAAATTTATTAAAAACTCTTCTATATAACAATAAACAAGTTTTACAAGAATATTAGATTCAAGCGCGGTCAAAATTCAAATTTTAGAATGGTATATCAATCAGCCGATCATCAGCGAAGAAGCAGGATTGTGCTTGGCGGCGAGCTAGACCGATATCCAAGCTCCATGGGTGTTTGCCGTTTGGCGACGCGTCGGCCATTTTGTCTTATAAATTTATGGGTTCGACCTACATCACAATGACTTCGTCATTTCTAACATACACTGTGGTGCAATTTAGTGTGGACTATAGTATTGTCACATTGTCAATGAAGATTGGATGTAACTCAGGAAACAAGAAAGCCTCCTGAGATCCTAAGAAAAAACAAAGCTATTTTGTTAAATCACTACAAACAAATTCTGAACAATCGGTAACTGTAACGTGTTTGAGACCAAACGGTGTTTCTTAGTTCTTTATTAACCATTTCGATACTCGATACTAGAATATGAGTTTCTGTACCTTTCCGTCACTCCTAAAGTCGCTGTTTGTGGGGCATCGTTGTCGCGACAATTTTTGCGAGCGGCTGCACGTCATATCGACGACAAAATGATGTCGTATCTACCTCAGATAGACGTCATATCCACGTCATGCACACGTCATATCAACTTTGTATTTGGTCTTTTATACGATATACAATGACATCGCATAATGACGTCAATTTGGTGTGACATTAGACCGTTATAATGACGTCATTTCTACGTCATTTTGATTGGTTGGCGTACGTCAGTGGTACCCTAAAAATGCCGACATTAAGACGTCACTATGTTCACTAAGTGAAAAAAAAAGTTACTTGCCAATCTGAATTTCCTCAAGACCATATGCAATATACAATATTTTGAAGCATTTCTAGTAAATATAAAGTATTTTCAGTTTCAAGACATACATGTTTCACATGACACCCTATCCTATAATAACCCTTCTCGTTTTGCATGAAATTTGAAGATACGATGTTTGCATTAAGCACGGCACACTTAAATAAATTATGATTAAAATTTCTCGTATTTCAAGGTTGTTTATTTTCTTACAACTTACCAAACTAAAGCATAATATAGTCGTTTCATTGAAGTTGTTCAAATTCGGCAGTGGACATTAATTACACGACGCACGTTGCCAAATCGTTTGACTCATACTACAAATACTTAAAGTAACGAATACAGTAAATGATTACATTGTAGAAGATAACCGATTAGTAACGAATACTCTAAAGTAAGGAGAATCAACAACTCTAATATGTTGATTATTGTAGCAGAGACTCTCTCAGCCCTTCTTTTATATGTTACCGTTTCTCGATGAATCTGAAACCATGACCTTGACAAATCTTCCATGTCGTACCGTTCGTTCTAAGCTGGGGTTACGCGGTGTTGCATACCCTTGAAATATATCTTATGATTTACGATAGGACCACCTCGATGCCGTATACATTCATCTATCTAGTCGTCAGAATATGTTTCTGAGGAGAATTATTTAAGTTTCATTGAGGAATCGTATCCCATGCTGACCGTGTTTTTTTTTTATACCGAAGCAGCAGCGCAGGCAAAAGCCTAACTGCCGAGCTGCCGGCTGCTAATGATGATCCAAAAGAAATTTTGTTAATCCGATTTTTGAACTACCTAAGGTTAGTAGAACCGGGAAAAGCTTCCTTTTGTAGATTGTTCCACAATCTCGACACCCCCGGGACAAAGGAGCGGTCGTATCGGCAGTTCTAGATGTACGAAGTTCAACACCATCAGGATGGCAGGCCAAAGTCTGGCTGTACTTGTTTTCGACGATCTGCTTGAAGTTGTAGAGGTTAAGATAAAGAAAAACTGAGACGGATTACTAAAAACAATGAGGTATAATTTCAGTTTCAGATGAACGTCTTGTGCACCATACTGTAGGAGTTATGGTTGGGCGTTCTATTACATATGGTGCTAGGTCATCTCTAGTTTTCAATAGAGGAGGTATGATGGTTCACTAGAATATCCACTTAGCTCCTAGCTTAACTCATACAACTGTGGAGTAAACTCATTCGGTCTCTTGTCATCACAAAGGTTTTCGATTAACTGTGACATGCTAACGAAGTGAGGTCATCTTCGAAAACAAATACCTCAAGAAGACACAAATCACTTTCTCAGATACAGTGGCGGATCCAGGGGGAGGTATCCTGGGGGTACGAATCTCCTATTTATTCGAGTTTAAAGAATATCCGAAAGTGCTTTCTATTTTGCAAATGACCCCCTCCCCGCTCTTTAATTTCCAACTGCCGACACCCCCACGCTTTTCAAAGCTTTGAATTGTCACAAGACCGTTCGCTCTAAGCAGTAGCGTTGCAGTCTCAGCCACATTCGGACATCTTCCTGGAGATAAAATAAATTCATTATATAGACCCTCCTCCAAAATATTCCGCCCCTGCCCTAGAAACTTGCCGCGACGACTGGACGAATGTATACGGAATCGGGGTGGCCCAACACATTATTAGATAAATCCAGTTATACAGCAAAACTTAATGACGACTTCCTCTTGCTTACGTATGTCTAACATAATGAGATCTCGAAAAACATTCAGTTTTTCAGCATTCACCAAGTAATAGTCGAATACTATGAGAAAGCAAAAAATGCAAATGTTACCTACACTGACAATCATTACTAATTCCATTCCCTTCTCTTAATAAGCTTCTCATGATGAAAAGTTTGCAACTTAATTGAAATGTATCTAATGGCGAATTCTCTAGTAAACCTTTTTATAATTATGAAATGTTTTTCATATAGGTAGGTACTTTTGTATATACATACTTTTTTTTGTACATACATAGTAGTGGTCTGTATGTAAGTTAATAAAAATATTTTTTCGCAGCATCTGTCTGTATTAATCCATTCTATCAAATAGTTTGTCAGTCATAAAAGCAAAAGCTAAATACCGTAAGTGTCGGTCATTAACGAGACCTTGCTTAAGGAAGGAATTGAGATTAGAAGATTTCAAGCTGATAATTTCCTTTTGATACTGAACTAAATCGTGTAATCCCAAGCTCATGGTGCTGAAAGCTAATTAGCTAGATGACAACCCACAGGCTTCACGAATAGCTTCTGTGTGAAAAATATCGCCGGGAAAAGTGTGATTTATGATACTGTATGTATGTATATTTTATAAAAACAGTTTATAGGATTTCTGATCGACCATGCTTGGCAAGAACAACGCCACCTTCAATGTTTTTAACAGTTAGTCAATGATAGAAAGTTAATACTATTTAATAAGGCTAAAGCTTTGTATTCCAATTATATTGCAAGATCAACTTAGAGATGAGAGATAATAAACTGTGAACTTATAGAATCCTTTATGTTATGTTCTAGAAGTTGTCCCAAAAGTCTCATGCAATCTCGTGTCCGCGTCTTAAGATATCAAAGGACAAATGTCACAAAAATCTTTACAAAGCTAATGGTTCCTTTATCCTTGGGCTCAATGCTATCTGCATTTATTTTAAGTATTGTAGAGAGCAAGATTCTCTCCAACTTTTATTTCAAACATTTTTTGAGGTAGTTCGACCAGTTTTCTTGATAGATAATTTGCAGTATTAAGTCCATAAATAATTAAGATATATATACAGGGTTATCCAAATTAAGTGTCCACCATTAGTAACTTTGTTATTAGTGAAAATACAAAGTTGTTTGAATTAGCAAACTAGTAGCATTTTTAACGCTGGTAAAAATGAGAAATAAAAAAAAACAATTGAGAGTCGTTATTTTGATTTTTTTCAGTAAAATAACATTTTTTTAAATGGAAACCCCTGTATATTATATTTTTTTCTGTTAAAGCATCAAATTTTAAACAAAAAAGTTCATAATGACTTTTCCGCTAAAGTCAAAAATAAAGTCAAAATAACGATAAATATTTTTAATTAGTTGCAGTATTATAATATTAAGACGGCTATGAAAACAACATGGCGTTCGCGATTTGACAGCATTAAGATAAGCGACAAATTGTTAAACTGGACATACTCGCAACTAGAAGGCTTTGGAAAACAATGATAAAATCAAATAATGTCAAACATTAGTGTAAATACTTGTTTATAAGCTTTATTGTGTCATTAATTTAAAGAAAAATGTTCTCCCATGAAGAAAAGTGTGATATGTTAGAATGCTATTTAGTGTGCAGAAAATCCTCCTTGAGAGCAAGAGAATACTACAGTGAATTATATCCCGCTCGCATTCAACCGTATGAACGATATTTTCTGAGACTTTATCGAAAATTTAGGGGCAACGAAAATGTTTTTGCTAAAACAAGGGCAAAAAAAGAATTCATAATAAGCGAGGCCACGGAAATTGCAGTTATTGGATATTTTGAAGCTTATCGTGAGAATTCAATAGCAGATATTCTCAAGGACTCTAATTTCAGTTATGGTACTGTTCAAAGGATTTTAAAAAAATACAAATTTATTCCGTATAAGTACCGACCAGTTCAAACGCTTTTGGCAGGGGATCCAGAGAGAAGACTTGTTTTTTGCCATTGGTATCTTAGCTTCTGTCGCCAAAATGTAAATAACTTTCGTTACCTTTTATGGACAGATGAATCAAATTTTTCAAATTCTGGAATGTTTAATAGAAAAAACCACCATTATTGGTCAAGAGAAAATCTTTTGTTAGTACATCCAAGAGGCCCACAAGTCCGTTTCAGTTTCAACGTTTGGTGCGGTATAATTGGTTCAAAAATTGTTGGCCCGTTCTTTTATGAGGGAACCCTAACTGGTGAAAGATATGTGGAATTTATGTCAGAAATTCTGACTAATTTCTTAGACGAATTGGATCTTCCAAGTAGACATCATCTGCATTTTCAGCAAGATGGCGCACCTGCCCACAACTCCAGAGGTACTTATCATTTTCTAAGTACTACTTTTAATGATCAGTGGATAGGAACAAATGGCAGAAAAAAGTGGCCTCCCAGATCACCAGATCTAAACCCACTTGATTACTTCTTGTGGGGTTACTTAAAGAACCAAATTTACAAGCGAAGGTACGATAACCTTGACGCGTTAAAGACTGCAGTTAGGGAAAAGATAACCCAGATAGATGGTAGGACCATACTTAAGACAGTTCGAGCAGTTGAAAAACGTGCCCAAAAATGTATTGAAGAACAAGGTGGTGTTTTCGAGCATCTTCTTTAAAAAAAATTGTTGTTGTATTTTGTAAGATTATAAGTTGATGTTGAAAATAAAGTTTGTCGATACAATTTAACTGTTTCAGATTGGAGGCCATAACTTCAACAATTTGTAACCTAGGAGAAAAGTTATTGTAAGCTTTTTTGTTTAAAATTTGATGCTTTAACAGAAAAAAATATAATATACAGGGGTTTCCATTTAAAAAAATGTTATTTTACTGAAAAAAATCAAAATAACGACTCTCAATTGTTTTTTTTTATTTCTCATTTTTACCAGCGTTAAAAATGCTACTAGTTTGCTAATTCAAACAACTTTGTATTTTCACTAATTACAAAGTTACTAATGGTGGACACTTAATTTGGATAACCCTGTATATATATAGTTGTGCATAATTAGCATTTTTTTATTAATTAGTACATTATATTTAAAAGTTTTCATTATTGAATTATATCCTAATATAAATATTATACTAATTACATTATAGGTAGAAGAAAATTAAGTTGCAGATCCCCAACGAAGGATTATGCCACCAACAAACTCATATGTATTGTACCGGCCCCTTAGAAGTACATAATCATCTAGGGTATTATTATTTATACAGGTATATTATGGGGCCCCTACGACATACCTCTATATGACTATCTTGTCGGCACAATTCTGCGTTTGGGTTCTGGAAACTTGTACAGTTTTTAGCAGTCAACCCTTATGGCCATATGATATTTACTACTATGGAGTATCCATAACATTTATGAGTTTGTTGGTGGCGCAATTCTTCATTTGGGTTCTACGGGTTCTTATATTTGCATAAATTTTATGTGAAACATGTACATATTTGATTATTGAAAATTATGAAAAATACAACGCAGTAATTAATATAAAAGTGCTAATTATACATGAATATACAGGGTGTTTCACATCTTATCCGACAAATATTAACCACATATCCACTGTTACGAAAGAAGTTGATTTCTCAAAAAATAAGAAATGTAATAAAAGTGCAATGCAAGCTTGTGCGCGTCTTATCCAATTTCGGCGATGTTGGAAGTATGTCTGGACCACTGCGTCAGGATTCTCAAAGGACCAATCCTGTGTATTATGAAGATTGGTTATCCCATTACGGTGGTCAAAATATTACAACAATCTCTCACAAAATCTTACTCTTAGGGGGTAGTCTGTAGGTAGCAACACCTAGACTCCTTAGACGTGATATGCGCCACAATATCCAAAATTTTGTCTTCGGCATTTAAAACGCATTGTGGGCGAACCCGACCTCCCACTCCACGTCTGGAGTGCAAATCGCCACCAGCACATGCACGTAAAACAATGTTCCGTGATATGGTATGTGCCTACTCGGAAATCGGTGTGCATACAAACGAGAAGCCGCTCGCGAATTTTGCCCTGCTTCTCCGTACGCTAAAATAATGTCCACTAACTCCTCATTAGTGTACACATGTGCCATTTTTATTGATAAATAACTAAAAACATAAACTCGCAAAATACTTTCTTATTTAACTTCACAAAAATCAACCGTTCTTCATTCAGATCACCCACGATACAGAACAAACCTTATTTACACGTTCTTATCAGTATGAAAAAAAACAGTAAATTCCTGGTATTTTGTTTTCGTCAGTTGTTTGGTACAACATTTGCTACAATAAATTATTAATGTGTTCTAATATCTCGATCATGAGCGCAAAATACAGCTATTTATTTTTCAATTTATTATTAAAACTCAGGTTTATCACTTAATTTCTGTAGGACCTTTATTACTTTTGCGAAATCAACTTCTTTCGTAATAGTGCATATGTGGTTAAAATTTGTCTGATAAGTTGTGAAATTCATAAAATCAATATAGCTTATTATTTATTAACGGCTGACCTTGCGTTATGCTGTAAATACCTAAGAGCTGCGCGCTCATCATGCTCTATCTCAAAAGCGCTTAAATATATGAAAAAACGTTAAAACGAGAGTTGTACATAATTTTATTCCCTGCAATATTCGTAATGAATGCGAATAGCATTAAAACCATAGGAAGCGAAATCTTTTCGAAAACCGATTTCTGTAACATCTTAACATGCGGACACTAGATATTCTGAAACTTTTGAGACCCACTTTTAGAATGACAAAATAAGCGTTTGTCAAAACTTACCGCTTATTATCTCACATTCCGAGGTGAAAAACCTAATATGACTGGATTATTTATGGATAGCTTACAAAAGAGTGTAATTACGTTTGGAAATGTCAATTCCATGGATGTCTCTCACGTGGATTGTTGCTGAAAATCGCCCTCAACTTCCGTCATTTCCGGACATGGGGCGATGAAGTAGATTTGGCGACCCTTGGGGCAGGAGTCATAAAGTGACCTAGTTCTTTATAGAGGCTCGTAAAAAATAAATTGGGCATACATATGGGCCATTAATTTCTCCACTCCACTTCAAATTGGGCTGTTAAGGCCTCTAATCTGGTTAATCACCTAAGTAAACATTGCAAGGATCGCATAAGTCCACGTGTACAAACAAACGTGGATAATGTAGCGACAATTTAGGCATAATGGTAAGTGGAAGCTTTTGAATTCGATGTTTACTATTTAAAGTGATTCATTGCTGGTATGATTTTTATGTTTTGCTTGATTAAAGTATCTTTGAGTATTAAAAACTATGAAGAAAAGTCTCTAACAATGTGTCTATTTTATCTAACTGTGACTTTGGCTAATAATCAAGGATAAAGCTCTATTTTCCTTTTTAATCTAATTCGACCGAAGATGCTGCACTCAAAAGATTGGAAAGCTTTGGTGGAAGACCAAAGGTTTCTAATAACCTATACTCACTAGAAGTTTTGCAAAAATATTGTGTACTGAGAGATTTAGAATACGTATAATCTTAGTCAGCGAATTTAAGAACAATTGAAAGACCTTTCCGGCTAAGGGCTGTTAACATAGAATGTTAATATAATCATTAACCATTTCGGTCGGCCGAGTTCCACTGTGTACGAGATAGATGCGAGATGAGTGTGCCCATAAGTGTAATCACCGCGTGGCCTGGTGTAATGATATTTTTTAAGAAGACCCTCGCCAGGCCGCAACCTGGAGCGAGTGAGTCTACGAACCTCCTGACGTGCTAAAACTGCCGCTGATGGTGTATCTTTTCACACGCATCCTCATCTTCTATCGCCCACTTGTTTTGCCCTACATCTCCCTTCCCGGATCAACCGGAGTTCGGGGAGGATGAATGTGTCGATCCTCTCGTCCCATTTGTTCGAACTGCTTTGTTAGTTCCTCTGTTAGTCCTCTGACATGTATCGATTTGGTACGAGGCTCCGCATAGCCTTGACCTCTAACACTTTCCTGGCTAGTATGAGTCATGCCATATTTGTTACAGCAGTCCAGTTATCAAGAGACTGCAGCATCGAGTTGACAATGTTGTCCAGGGTGACTTCCGTGCCTAAGCACCTGCTGCATTCTTCTCTATCTACCTCCCACCTGGGACACTTGAAAAAGGTGTGGAAGGCATCGTCCATGGCTCCGCAGTACAGGCAGGATGACTCGTTCCAAATGGCGAATCTGTTAATATACGCTTGGAAACACCCATGCCCTGTCAATAGCTGGTGGTAGAAGTCCACTTACCCATGCTTCCTTTTAACCCATGCCTCCAGATTTGGTATCAGTGCCCTCGTCCAGCAATCCTTAGTGGTAACTTGTCATCGTTGCTGCCAGCTTCTCACCAATGCATCGTAAGCAGCTTGTCTTCCAGAGTTAGTGGGATCTTTATGCACCTGCCTTCTCATTTCCAATGCCAAGTCTATGGGTAGCGTATTAGAAATGACCTCAACAGCCTCAGCCGGTAGCGTGCAGTATGCACTACTAATTCGCAATACTATCCTTCAGCTTGACAACGATTTACCCTCATAGCCCCTTCCCATATAGATGATGCATCTAGCATAACAGAGTAAACCACTGAACCTAAGGTTGCTCTCTCGCTCGCTCGCGGACCTCCAATATTGGGCATCAGTCTAGATGGAAGTGCGACCAGTTCTGCAGCCTTGGTAGCCGTCCTGCTCATATGCTCTCCAAATGTGAGCCTATAGTCGATCCATACGCCAAGGTATGTCAAAGCCTTCCCTGATCGAAGCTCTTGTCCATCTACCAAGAAATTTCCTCTTCTTGGTGAATGTCACTGCTTCCGTCTTTTCTGCGGCTAAGGTCATAGACCTGCCTCTGAACCAACAGCTGACCTCTTCGATAGCAAAGTCAGCCTCCTGCTTCAGGTCTATCTCACCTCTGGCAACGACCACTACAACGGGATCATAGGCGTAGGCTATAAGAGTTATATCTTGTTGCATTTCTAGTTCTAACAGACCATTGTAGAGGACATTCCACAGTGTAGGTCCGAGAATCAAGCCTTGAGGCACTCCTGCGTTCATCTCTATCAGATGATCCCTGCCAGGTTCTATCCTGATTCTGCGGTTCTCCAAGTATCTCGCAAGCAGGCGCAACAGACCACCTTCTGATATAATGTTTTTCAGCCTGCTAACGATTTCGCCTCTGGATGCCACGTTGAATGCGCAGAGCGGCCTCTCCCTTGACGTCTGACTGCTTGGCAAGTCTGATGACTTCCTGAATGGCATCTAAAGTTCATCTCCCTTTACAAAAGCCATACTGCCTAATATTTTCTTGAATGAATTGTATCAATAGAATATAAAATTAATTTGTTTTCTACTTCCCACGCAACGCAGTTATAGGTTCATAAAGGTTTAGTACAAACTTGACCCTCAGAGAGAAAAGTCAGTCAAACAGGTCCATAGAATCTCCTCAATACCTGACCGAGTAGGACGTGGCACCATGGTAATCACAGCATAGGAAACACTACGCTATGGTCGCGGCAGTAATACCAGAACAATTACCACGACCGGCACGCAGTCGGGATCAAAAGCAGACGCGACTATTCGGTACGCGATCCGTCTGCTGAGAATATTTTTTTAACTTTCGAGGGACAATGTACGGGGAAATCTATGATGTGTGAAATATGTCTAATAGGTGCGTAAAATTAATAAAGCTGTGAGCGTATAAGTCAAAAATGATCAGCATTCTCTGAAACGGCAGAAAACGAAGATTGAGCGACTTTTTTTTTCGCTTATAGTCTTTTTATCCGCCGCTACTGGAGGATTTTCAAAAACTACAGTTTCAAGCTTTTTCGTTCTTGGCATAATAGTAACATTGTTTAAAAACTTCATCCAAATCCAAGCGGTACTTTTCAAGTCATCGGTGGTTGTAAGATTAGAACACAGAAAGACCGACAGACCGGCAGGCGGAAATGAGGCATGGGTTTTCGTAATGTCATATTACATCCAAAAAACATAATATCTTATTTTTGAAACTTTTTGCAAATACAATACTTCGCCGCCAGAAGGCGTGGGAACTGAACATCGTTTTATTTTGATCGTACACATCTCTGCATTGCGAATTGTGTTCATTAGACTTAGAATTGATTCTAAATCGGTCCTAACGTTTCTAAGATTTTAGCTGAAACTGAAATTTGATGTACCTGCATTGCCAGCATGTGAAATGTGTATTGTAGAAGTGCGAATGCCCATCCTGTATGTTTCCCAAGACTTGCTTGACTCTTTTATTTGATCTTTTTTGCAAGGTATTTGAGACAAAAGAACAAAAGACAGTGCCATTTTTCACAAGTTGACCAATCAACAAAGTAATGGTTTGCTACCTGGTTGTAAAACCACGCCCCGAATTCCCTCTCTGTCACTAGTGGAGTGACAAGGGTACTGAACTTTTAGTTCCAACTAGGACCGATCCAGAATCAATAAAATAAATCGACTCGACACAATTCACAATTCAGGAATGTGTAAAATTAAACCATTATTTGGACGTAGAGGAAAAGTTAAGGTTTATTTCCACTTGATACAATTCATTCAAAGACATTGTGGCAATTTTTTAACCCAATGTTCCACATTTAGTTGTACATTCAGATAGACTCTTCCAAGAGAAGAAGATTGATATAACATACTATAACGCTTTGATGATTAGTTGTTGACTCATAAGCGATTCAATGTACAAAAACGCTCAAATTTGACAGTCTCTCATTCCACCATTTTGAAAGATAGTGATTTTATACTACATCAGCATAAGGTACTCATAAGGGGCTTCACACGACCCACCATTCGATTCAATAACCGTTCGAAAATGGCGCGCACAGCCACCACCTTGAAATGTTTAACTGTCCCTTTGTCGTTTTCCGTCCTTCAACTTCATTATGTCAAATTTCAGCTTGTTAGCTTGAGCCATTCAAAAAATAAGTGGGCGTCAAACTTAATGGGTTCATCTCACAACGCCAACGTTGGTGTTCCCCAGCGATACGTCTTGGCTCCGACATAGTTCCTGTTACATTTCAACGACCTCCTTTCCTATACGGTCAACCGAATCCACAGCTTTACTAATGACAGCACTCTACATGCAGGAATTCAGAGTGACAAGCGATCTCTGCCCGTGACCTAGAGAAAAGAATACTAGCAGCGACTTGCTCCCTAACTAGAGACCTGGAGATTATCATTGCATGAGAATGCAACAGTCTGGTACATTGTAATGCTTCCAAAACACAGAACTTTACCTTGACGAACAGGAAGCGTCCTAGCGCTCACCCCGTTTCGATGGATGGCCGAGTTCTACCAAAGAGCCGTTCATTTCGGCTGTTCGGAGACAAGATCACCAAGGACTTTATCTGGCACAAGCACATCTCGTCAATAGCTAGGCTGTTTATTTAGGGCTAAAGACTTTTCTCGAAATGATCTCAATCTCATATACAGGGTGACTTCGAAGTTGAGTCATTTATTTTAACAGTGAGTAGATCTGATCAAAATAAATGTTTTTTTCCTTTACCATTTTTCTGGTAAAATTAAAGTAACAAAGTTATAGCCCTTTGGAAGTTTGAGTACCGCCCTGTCTCAATAATAATATCATGTACTCGTGTTTGGCAACAACGGATATAATCCGCCTTACCGGTTCATCGCATCGGAAACAAAACAGCGAAAGAATTTGGAACGACGTTTTTGCAATTAAGTATTTTATTCAGTTCAGTTATACATACAGTCGGTTAGCGTGTGAATAGTGTCTGTTGCGTGGCTCAAACGAAATAAAAAATGGCACATGTTTATGCGGATCGGTTTCCCAATCGAGTGCAACCAACCCCTCGTGCCTTTGTTAATGTAGTACAACGGGCTCGTGAATCAGGTGACTTGAAGACCTCACAGGGGACCTCACGATCAAATACAGGTCCGCACTGAAATACTTGTCGGGAGGATACTTTATAAAACAAGGTAAACATTTTTTTTAATTTTTTTTTATTTTTACACACATATTCTGGTTTATCTTCCTTCTACAATCATTACCTGAAAATTAATGACTCAACTTCAAAGTCACCCTGTATGTATAAAGGGTGTTCCTTAATGATATGCGAATATTCAAGGGTGTGTACCTACATGAAAAATTAATGTTAGTTTGCCTTATAAACTATAGTCCAAAAATGTTTCCTTACAAAAACTCGGGCTGTTGGAGTTTTAGGAAAAAAATGGAAATTGATTAATATTTTCAGAACCGCTTCAGATATTTCACTGATATTTAGTACGTAGTGAAAGTTAATAAAGTTGCATATTTTTCAATTCAAAAATAATTTTTAGCTTTAACAGTGGCGTGCGTACGTATATTGACTTCGATATAATAAAAATTATTTTTGAATTTCCCGTTCAATTTATAACAAATAACCTTTCCTGAATTGTTTTCCTTCAATGCGCCATTGTCTAACTTGCAAAATTATTATTAATTTAATTGGAAAAATTAAACACATTAGGAGTAATGAACAACAACTGACAACATAAACATAACATTAAAACCAACGAAATGATTACAAAAGTTGTTGAAAATGGCCCCCTCCACTTAGTATGCATGATTCCGCCCTCCTTCTCATGGAATTGCGCACTCGTTGAAATATCCCTGGAGCATTTTTTATTCTATCAGAAGCTGGAACTATTCTTTCTCTCAATTCCTCTACAGTGTTAATGGAACTTGTGAGCACTAGTGTTTTAAGATAGCCCCACAAAAATAAATGTAAACTGTTGAGGTCTGGGGACCTTGGTGGCCATTCTTGGGGCCCAGCGCGGCTAATCGAACCGCAACACTGAAATGCGCACCATGATGCATGTACCACTTATTGTCTCTTATTACTAACGGAACATCATCAAGCAGCAAAGCCTACTGTTGTTGAAGAAAATTGTCCGTCAAGTCGTCCCGGCAGGAAGAATGGGCCAAATGGTTGCCGATAATTCCTGCCCATACGTTAACCGAAAATTGGTGTTGGAAATGTGTTTCAGTTACAGCCTAGGGATTTTCTTCTGCCCACAAATGATTATTGTGGAAATTCTGAATTGCATCTCGAGAAAAATTATCTTCGTCCGTGAACGCAATCATTGATTCAAATTGCGGATTTTGGGTAATTTTTTGAAGATACCAATGACAAAAGGTCACACGCCTTGGAAAATCAATGGGAAGTAATGCTTGTACTCTTAAATATGGTAGGGATATAACAAAAAATCCACTAAAATTCTCCAAACAATTTGATGGCAAATATTTAAGTGTCTAACGATCTTCCTCGTACTCGTTTCAGGATGTTTTTCGACTTCGTGCAGCACTGCTTCCTCAATTTCAGGTGTTCTCACACTTAGAGGTCTACCTTCAGATGTTCCTTTTCAAACAAAATCAGTTTCAACAAGACGACGGTGAATATTAGAAAACGTTCGACTATCTGGCAAAGTACAATCGGGATATCTCTGGTGATAAATCCGTCTGGATTGCTCACCATTACCGTCGGCAAGGCCATATACGTAATGCATTTCCGCCATTTCTGCTTTTGAATAATTCACCATTATTAACAAGATTGTAAAAACTAAATAATGAAAAAGATGTCACAGCGAACACAAGGCCATATACGTAATGCGCCATTTCTGCATTTAAATAATTCACCAATATCAACAAGATTGTAAAAACTAAAGATTCACAGCGAATAGATTTGACTTGTCAGATGTCAAAATCCAGTGACATATTCCAGAGCAACTAGATATTTATTGCAAAATTGCATTCTTCAATTATTACATTAATTTTCTCGGACAATGGAACGGTTTTTATTTTTTTACTCAAAATTGGCGCATTGAAAAAAAAACAGTTCAAGTGAGATCATTTGTTTTAAATTGAACGAGATATTCAAAAATAATTTTTATTTGGCAAAAAAACCATTGGTGTACCATTTTTTCTTAAAGAATATCGAAGTCAACACCCGTACGCATGCCACTTTTAAAGCTAAAAATTAATTTTGCATTGAAAAGTATGCAGCTTTATTAACTTCCACTACGTACTAAATATCAGTGACATATCTGAAGCGGTTCTGAAAATATTAATTAATTTCCGTTTTTTTCCTGAAACTTCAACACCCCGAGTTTTTGTAAGGAAACATATTTGGACCATAGTTTATAAAACAAACTAACATTAATTTTCTATGTAGATTCAACCCTTAAATATTCGCATATCATTAAGGAACACCCTGTACATACTGTCTGCAAAAGGTGAGAATCTTGAAACTGGAGGTACTACAGACCAAAATACCTGAGTCCAAAAGTTGATAGTTTGCGAGATACAAGGTCTCAAAGTTATATATACTAAGTGACATATAAATCCGAACACCCAGTTTAAATGGTTTTATTTTAATAAAAATTGGTGAATGTATTTATCTTACTGTAAATAACAAGTGAAAAAATTTTCAGCCTTATCAGTTGGACATTCCGGTTTTTATACTGCTTTCTTTCAATTCACTAACGCTCTAAAAATGAATATTTCAGCCGCAGTAAAGAATCAACGTTGGCGGATTTTGGTTCTTGACATCCTTTACGATCAGTTACGATGCCTAGAGTACGGAGACCTGTACGATTTCGTCAACTTAGTGAGTTTGATAGGGGCCGTATAGTGGGACTTCGGGAAGCTGGACATTCTTTTCGGGCAATTGCAGTTAGAGTGCAAAGAAGTGTAGACACTGTGGTTAGGTGTTGTCAGGCATGGCTTCGAGAAGGCCGTACGCAAAGAGCAAGGGGCACTGGACGCCGCCGTAGAACAACAGACCGTGAAGATCGCCGCCTAAGATTATTGGCCTTAAGGGACCGTTTTACCACTACCAGGTCCATTGCAAATGAATGGTTTGCAGAACACGGAAGACCTATTGGCATGCGAAGTGTTTACCGACGAATGAGAAGTTTTGGCTTGTTTTCATACCGGCCACACTGGGTCCTCCCTTTGACTCGAGAACACCGACGTAATCGCCTTGAGTGGTGCAGACAACGGTCACTCTGGGATCAAGAATGGAACGGTATTGTCTTTAGTGACGAGTCTCGATTTTGTTTAGGCATGCATGATGGTTGTGCCAGGGTTAGAAGGCGACGTGGTGAAAGGAGGAATCCACAGTTTTTTGTTGAAAGACATGTTCATCACACTGTTGGAGTTATGGTTTGGGGTGCTATAGCTTATGGTTCCAGGTCACCTTTAATCTTCATCAGAGGTAACATGAACGCGCAGCGTTATATCCACGAAGTTCTAGAACCCCATCTTTTACCCTATCTTGACACCCTGGCAGATCCAACTTTCCAACAAGATAATGCCCGACCACATGTTGCAAGAGTCACAATAGACTTCTTTCAACATAATGATGTCACATTGTTACCATGGCCACCAAGATCTCCCGACTTATCCCCAATTGAGCACGTGTGGGATATGATGGGTAGGAGATTGCTCAATTTGCAACGTCCTACTGAGACTCTAGAAGCACTTTGAGAGGAGTTGGTGGTTGCCTGGAATGAGATACCACAGGAGGACATTGACCACCTGATCAGAAGCGTGCCTAGGCGCGTTGGAGAATGCGTAGCAACAGGGTGCATCCACACATTATTAAAGGTCAAAGGGCTTTAAAGCAGTGCAATCATTTTAAAATTTTTATCATTTACTTATTATGCTTCATTAAGTACTTATACAAGTGTCGAACAGCTTCTGTCCAGCTGAGTCCTCTGTTCTTCAGTGTCAATGCAATTCCATCATTCCACGTCTTTTTTGGTCTAGCTCTAGCTCTTTTCCATCTTTCAATACTGACATTGACATCCTTCGGCCTTCTGTCAAAGGGTTTCATGTCACTCATCATTCCATGACCACTAATTTGTGCAATCATCAAGTGGCTTCACGATGTAATGCTCTAATTTTAAAAAAATTTTTAAATAATTTTTAATCTGTTTTTAACTTGTTCTTGTCATATTTTATATAAGTTTGACTACTGTACAATCTATCCAGCTCTCACCATGTTACTGGACGTTTCCCTCATCCTATACGTAAACAACAATTAGCAACATCCTCACATACTACTGTAAGTTGAGTCAATTTAAATTCATTTTACACCTTTGTTGCTACTGTTATCATTGTAATTGCAGCTCCTGATGATGATGGCAAAGTCCATTGAAAGCTAGAGAGAATTAAAAAAAGTATAAAGAGTCCTCTTTGCTTAAATTTTGTCGAAGTACCCAACAAAAGGCGGAAGCTTTAATTTTTCACCTAACTGGTCTAGACGACAATGACCACGTCTCAAAAAAAAAAAAATATATATATATATATAATCTGTAACCTTATATACCCATAGGTGTAAGGTATAACAAATTGTTTACACTGCCTTTTCATTGTTCTAAAAGGTTGTGCACCAATTTTGCCCAAGTCTTTCTGTTCCTGGCGTGTCGAACAGCTTCTGTCCAGCTGAGTCCTCTGTTCTTCAGTGTCAATGCAATTCCATCATTCCACGTCTTTTTTGGTCTAGCTCTAGCTCTTTTCTTCATAATTTTAGCCTCCCATATTCTTTTGATTGGTCTAGTTTCTTCCATGCAGATTAGATGCCCAAAGCATTTCAACTGGTTTTCCTCATTGTTTTCCAAGACAGATCTAACCCCTAACTCACTTCG
This sequence comes from Acanthoscelides obtectus, assembly GCA_963669975.1. Taxonomy (NCBI): domain Eukaryota; kingdom Metazoa; phylum Arthropoda; class Insecta; order Coleoptera; family Chrysomelidae; genus Acanthoscelides; species Acanthoscelides obtectus. Next base: position 743,343 of record CAVLJG010001231.1, read on the forward strand.
CATAATTTCGTTCCTAATTTTGTCTCTCCTAGTCACTCCTTTTACTGCTCTCAAGTATTTCATATCTATTGCTTGTATTTTGCTTCTTTGTCGGTTGTTCAATACCCAGCTTTCGCTTCCAAGGATAGGTCTGAAACTGGTTTTATATCCGGTCATTTTGGTCTATCTGTTTATTTCTTCTTTCCATATGAACGACGTTTTTATGCTGTGATACAGGTTCGATGCGTTTAGTAATCTTTCTTTTATTTCTTCATCTATTGTTCCGTCTTAATGTATTTGTATTCCCAAGTATTTGAGGTGGGACTTTTATTTTAGAAATTTTAATATTCATATTTCTCTTTAATAGCTCTTCGCCCAGATGTTAAGGTAGAGCTTGTAGATATTTTGGGCTGCTGGCATATAATAGCAAATCATCCGCAAAGGCACACTCTGCTATACTTACAGTTCTTAATTTAAAAAACCCTACATGAAATTTTCTTGTTTTACTCTTTAGGGACTTGATTACATCGTCCATGACTATGCTAAATAGTTTAGGGCTAAGCACGCCTCCTTGCTTCAGTCCGCCGCTTATTTTGAATTTTGCGGAGATCATGTTATCCTTTTGCACGTAACAACTGTTTTGTTCATGCACGCTTTGAATACAATCTATTAGGTGGCTATCTATGTTTCTTTTGTGCAGGCTTTCCCAAACAACGCCCCTTGGCACGCTATCGAATGCTTTTTCGAGATCTAAAAACGCAAAATATTGTTCGATGTTCTTCACCCTGCGTTTCTCAATGAGGTGTTTAATAGTAAATATGTGGTCCTGAATACTGTGACCCTTTCTAAAACCACTTTCCGCCTCGTCTAGATTGTCTTCAACATACTCTCTTAGCTTTCTGTCTAGTATTCTTTCATATACTTTAGATGGAATGCTCAATAGTGTGATACCCCTGTAATTGTTGCAGTCTGTGGTGTCACCTTTCTCAAATGATGGGATTATTATTTTCTCCCTCCAGTCATCAGGTAGGTACCTGCTTTCCTTCCCATGCCTTATTCAGTAATATTGAGAACATTTCCATACATTCAGCATTCATATTTTGTAACATCTCCACTGTAATTCCATCATGCCCGGCTGATTTTCCCCTTTTCAACATGTTAACACTTTTTGTAACCTCTTCAATATCTATTTTAATATGCTCTTTTCTGCTTCCTAAAGTTTCCTGTAGGCATGTGTATAAGACTTCCGAGGTTGATATTGTTGTCCAGTAGCTCCTGGAAGTGTTCTTTCCATCTTTCGATAATTTATTGTCCCTCTGAAATTAGCTCACTATTTTTGTTTTTTATGTGATTCAGGCTGTACTGTGTAAGGTTTCTTAGGTTTTTTAGTACCCGATAAAAGAGTTTTTGATTGCCTTTATCTTGCTCCATCTGATTCCCGAATTCCTCCCATGACCTATGACCGCTTTTTTGCTGCAATCACCATTTCTTTTGCCTTTATTCGTGCTTTTTTATATTCCTCATAATTTTCCTCCGTTCTATTCCCCAGACAGGTTTTTCGTCTATCTTTCGTTATCTTTACTTGTCTCTTGAACTTTTGATCCCACCAGCTAGTTTGTCTTTGACTTTTGTTTATAAACGTCACTCCACATGTACTTTCAGCAGCTGATATAATGATATCTTTAAATAGGCCCCACAAATGATGTACATCCAGCTGTCCAGTCATCTTGTACCTGTCTAAGTTCTGTGTCGATTGCTTATCGATATTTGTCTGCTACTCCTTTGTTCAGCAGCCTATATGTTTTAATTTTCCTTGTGTACCTTGAGTCTCGGTCTCTATTTGTTGTGTTTGACTTATCTTGCCTTTTCAGTCTTACTTCAACTACCAACACACAGTGGTCACTGCCTATTTCCGGTCCTCTTTTTACTCTTACATCTAGTATTTCTTTTAACTTCTCTAGTAAATGTATATATATCCTTATGCTTATAGAAGGTGTTAGCTACTATAAAATTATTTTCTATACAGAAGTCTGTGTTCTTACCCATGTTTTCCTATAACATCCTTTTCATTACGTGACTTTCCTACTCTGCTATTTAAATCTCCCAGCACTATTATCCTGTGTGGGCACTCTTCAATGGTTTCCGTTAGCTTTTCCCAGAATTCTTCCTTATTTTGAGCTCTTTCATCGTCATTGGGACCATAGCCTGCAACTATTGTAGTAGGGATACTTTAGTCTAGCTCAATTTGTATTTTAAGTATCCTCTCTGATACACACTCGTACTTCTTTTAAGTGCTGAATTAGGTCCTTCCTTATTATAAATCCTAGTCCCTCTGCTGCTCTATCGACCATTTTCACTCCACTGTACAATAGAATATGCCCTGCTACTAGTTCTTCCAGACCAGTGTCTTTCTTTTTAGTTTCACATATTGCCAATATATCCAAGTTTATTTTTTCAAACTCCTGGGAAAGCTCATGTTTTTTATTTGTTAAGCTGCGTATATTCCATGCCGCCATCTTCAATGTCCTAGTCGTCACCCGTCCGTCCTAATTGTGATTGATTACTAATTTTTTGTTATTGTCCTGGTCTGCAAAGGGTACCCTTTATCTTGTAAAATCTTCGCTTTCCACCTGATCATCTTCTGTATGCTCCTTTCTTTCCTGGTCAAGTCACTGCTAATAAAAAATTTATTTTGTTTCAGAAAGGCTGCCTTACCTTTGGCTTTCATAATTTTTAACTTGTTGTTAAAATCTTCGTCCTCAACAAAATGTAAATCATTCTTAACTTTTGTGATTTTATTTATCTTTATTATATTAAGTACTGGAACCATCCCTTCCAAATCCTGCTTCGTCCGAAAATAATATTAACGAAGTAAAACCATTGTCGAAGTTAAACTTGCTTAAGAGTCATGTACAAAATCCTACCCTTGCTGGTTCATCATCCGCGCATAAGCCAGTACTTTTTGCAGGTGGTATGAATGGAGCAGTTGCTCTTGAAAAATGCTATTTACTGTACATTTGGAAACTTGAAATTCTCGAGCTACATTCCTAACCCCAACTGTAGGATTTTCAAAGACAGGAATACTAAAATGTTTTCTTCAACTTCAGCTGTTCGTACAGTTCTGGGAGCCCCACTATGACGGCCCATATTTTGACCAAAACTACCTAAAATCCAAATAGTTCTTACTACTCAAAATAAGGCTATAATCATTTCTAACCAGTTTCTCGTAACCGCTAATCGATTCGTTGGAAAGTCATTGAATTAGGCAGGTGTCTATTAGGGAATCTGTCAGCGTACAATCTTCGTGCTTTTAAAGCATTACATCTTGCCAATCGGTACATTAAATGCATATCAGAATATTCATCAATCGTATACTTCATGATGTTTAACAACTTATTGTCAACTCAAAATTATTCATAAAGTTTAAAGCAATATAATGACAAACATTAGAAACCATAGCAACGCTACTCAGATACTCAGATGTTTTGGTCAGTTGTTGTATACAGGGTAGCACAGAAAAGTTATGATAAGTTAATAACCGAAATCGTGTTACAAGTGGCGCCCTTTAGAAGTTTGGACATAAAAAATAACGGATTCTTGTTTTCATACTAGAAAACCTCCGTTTACCGAGTTTTATGCCAAGATCTGAAATACTTCTCAGGCAATAAAGAAAAATAGAAAATAAAATTGTAACTTTGACACCCTGTATCTCGCAAGCTATCAACTTTTGGACTGAGGTATGTTTAGGTCAATTCACATATTTTGGTCTGTAATATCTCCAGTTTCGAGATTTCGACACCCATACTTGTCATATTCCCACAGTAAATAATATGTGACATCACACACTCAAATAGTCGCCGTGTAAGAAGGGTTTTGACAACATTGTCACATTTGCGAGCTATAAGTTTTCTGAGATTTGTTGGCGAGAAAAAGTTGTGAAAAGATGGAAGTTGACCCAGGAGGATCAACAGACGACGCAGTTCCACATACTATGAGGAAAGAGCTGAGCGGTGGCGGAAACCAAGCAGAAGCAGAAAACATGAGCTCACTGACGCATAAAATAATCGAAAAACTGATGCTGATTATAGACGACTAGGCGAGGCGAGGCGAGACCTAACGGAGACCATCAAGGACCAGACAGCCAAAATTGACAGCCTGACCGCCCAGATAACAATATTACTAAATTCAAAAGAATCCACTAAAGAACGGACAAAGACCCTAAAAAGACCACTGAGAAGCGTTACTGATGATCATCTCACATCCACAGACGAAGACATACAGACCGAAGGATTTGTAAAAGCAAAATCAAGAAGGAGGAAAGGCGACAAGGCTGATCATTCAACCCAACACTTTCCTCCTCTTCCGAATACAGGATCATTTGCATTTCACACCTCCCCCAATTCATCAAATCGAAACACTATTAATGCTTCTACTACCAAGCCAGGGACCACGTTATCTACCTGTCAGATGACTCCGTCAGCCGATGTTACTTCTCCTCCGTCATCTCGTCCAACCGTCGTGGCATCAACACAACCCTCATGACAAGGGCGCATAACCCCGATCGTCTTATGCGACGGGACGAGATGGCGTACTTTAAATTCCAAGTTTATTTCCCTAGATATTAAAATAGATCGCGCGGTTGCCGTCAATGCGGGAATAAAGATTATTCCTAAATCCGAGGACGACTACCGTAAGATCGTTCGCCTATTCCGAGAGGAAGAAGTGCCCCATCACACTTTTCCTCTCTCTTCGGAACGGAACATCCATGCGGTGGTTCGAAGAGTTCCCGTCAACTTTTCGGATACTGAGATTAAGGGAGAACTGGAGCAGAGGGGATAAAGCCCTCTTCACATCATTCGATTGAAGCGCAGCGGCGGCGCGCCCATGCCTTTGGTGGTCGTGATACTGCCCAAGACTGAAAAGTCTCAGCATGTGTTCAGCGAATACGAACTGCTGGGACTGGCCATTCGAGTTGGGGTTCAGAAAAACTCCAGACTCATTGGGCAGTGTCACCGCTGCCAAAAGTATGTGCATGCGCAGTCATATTGCACTGCACCGCCCAAATGCTTAAAATGTGCAAAGGACCACATGACGCATTTGTGCCCCCTCACAGAACAGGAAGAACGCAAGTGCGCGAACTGTGGAGAGGGACATCCCGCAAATAGCTGGACTTGCAAGTTCCTCCTTGGAGTGAACTTATAGTAGTATAGAGTTATAGCACAAAGGCGCAATATATCATACGCGGACGCAGCTCGGGATGAAACCTCCCTTGAGCACGCAAAATGTGGACCTGGCAACCGCGCTAAGGTCCTTACAACAAATAATAAGCCCACTGATTAGCGCTACCAAGCGTTGCAGGCGATATTTCCTGTAAATGTCTAGGTACAATAGTAGACAGCCTGCATGCATCAAAATTCTTTTTTAGAATTGTTTGGGCATGAGGGATATTCCCAAAAAACGGGAATTTCATCAATCTGTTTTGGATGAAGGTATAGATGTGGCCTTGCTGCAGGAAACGTTGCTTAATCCGGGAGATCGTTTAGCTCTCCCGAATTGTGATGTTATCCGAGGTGGCAGATTGAATGATCGAGGCGGCGGTTTAGCAGTGTTGATTAAGCGCGGTATAGACTATTATAGAAGCACTAATGCGGAGATGCATAGCATCGAAGCAGCTTCTGTGGTGGTCAATATGGCCGGAGGTGTCTCGTTGAAGATCACATCGATGTATGTGTGGTGCCAGGCTACAAGAGGCGAATCTGGAGGTCCTTTTGGACTACTCGGGTCCGCTTATTGTGGCAGGGGACTTCAACTGCAAACATCGAGCATGGAATTCTAGGTTGAATTCCACTAGTGGGGTTCGATTTTACAGCCATGTGATGCGAAATGGGTACCTTATACATAGCACTGAAGAGCCGACACATCATCCATTCAACCATCTTCAGGCACCAGATGTCATCGATTTCGCGATATCTAAAAACTGTAGATACAGTATTCTCTTCACGAATCTTGTATGATATCTCTAGTGACCATCTACCTGTTGTCTTGGATGTGGGCAATGAGCAAACTTCTGAGGAGGCAGCTCCTCCAAGTAAACGCATTGATTGGGACCTATACAAGTTGCTCCTTAGAGGGTTTCCCAATATCCCGATTATAGATGATGAGTCTGGAATAGATGCCGCTCAAGCGGAGTGGACAAGTTTCATTCAAGCAGCTCTACAGCGTGCAGCTGTATTTCCTGTACAACGACACGGCAGACCTTTTTTGCCTGCGGACATTCGTCAGAAAATCTCTGACAAAAGAGCCGCTATTAAGCAGGCAAAAAGGTCTTGTCATCCTGATGACATTCGTAGGGCTACAAATCTTGTCCATGAAGTGAGAAACGAACTGCACGAACTCCGCAACGAGCAATGGAGCGACTTTCTGGCGGGAATGCTTGATTCAAGTATTCCTCTCTGGAGGGTCGCAAAGTCACTCAGAAACGGAAAGCGAGAACAACTCCCACACATCCACGGTCCTGGAGGCATAGTCTTCAGAACGGAGGATAAGGTCGAGGTTTTCGCTGATGCCATGGAAAAACAGTTCTCTCCAACTATGATCTCGATAATGACCTCGACGAGAAACAGCACATCCTACGATCCGTCAGGAGATATTTTAGGGCCAACGGCCTTAGCGGAGGCACTAAATCCTCTTCAGATGACTCTTCTTCAGAAGATTCGTCTGAGGCTCCACATAGCACATTAGCGGAACCCTCCGAGTTTCGACATTGCACACCAGCGGAGCTCCTAAGTCATATTAAAGACCTCAAGGTGCGTAAAGCACCTGGGGAGGATCAAATCATCAACAAGGCGTTGAAGCTGCTCTCGCCGAAAGCCCTGACATACTTGGTGACAATAATCAATGCGACGCTCAAAATCCAGTACTTCCCTGCTGGGTGGAAGACTGCTGAGGTCATCATAATTCCAAAGAAGGTGGGTTCGATATTTCCTCAGGATTACCGTCCCATAAGTCTGCTGTCAGCTCCTTCTAAGCTCGCCGAAAGGGTGATTTATCGTCACCTTGAGAACTTTTCGTCAAATCACCATGTGATTCCTGACGTCCAATTCTGTTTTCGGTCTGAGCATAGCACCGAGCTACAGGCAGTCAGGCTGATGGAGCACGTAACCGTAGGGTTCACCCTCAGCATGAGTAATGGCATCTTGCTTTTGGATGTCTCAAAAGCCTTTGACTAGGTGTGGCACGCGGGCCTCCTCTATAAACTAATCCAAAATTGTTTTCCTTTTTGGCTTCTAAAATTACTGAAATCCTTTCTTGAAGGAAGGAAGTTTTGGATCAAAATTAACAATTTTTTGTCAACAACACGACAGTACGGCCTCAGGGTTCGGTCCTAGGACCAATTCTTTATTCGCTTTTCGTCCATGATGTCCCTTCCCCCAGCAACTGTGAAGTCTACCTCTATGCTGACGACACTGCACTTGTCGCCCAGTCATGTTCTGGTGATGGGTTGCAGAATGCGGTGGACGAAGTTCTAGAGTGGGCGGAACGGTGGCTGATAAAAATTAATCATTCGAAAACGCAGGCTATTTATTGTACCAAAAAACGTCGCGGCCCCCCAGCAGAGGTTTCTGTAGACGGAAATCGTGTACCATGGACAAATTCTGCCAAGTATCTCGGTGTCACCCTTGATAAAGGCATGACCTGGCAGAAACATACAGCATCCATAAAAACAAAATTCCAAATTGCGTTTCGGCAACTATATCCTTTGTTATGTAGATCCTCCAAATTGAGTTTGATAAACAAAGTTCGACTATATAAAATGATTATTAGACCAGCCATTACTTATGCATGTGCGGCTTGGTGTTTTCTTGCCAAGACACACATGCAAAGTCTTCAAGTACTACAAAGCAGAACTTTGCGGTCAATTTGCAACGCTCCATGGTATGTCTCAAATGAGACACTACACAGAGACCGTGACATTCCTTACTTAAGGGATTATGTCAAGCTTCAGGCGCAGCGACGTTAATCAAAAGTTAGCTTGAATCTTTAGTAAACTCAAAACTACACTCTAAGATAATCGAATCAAAAAATTTGTTTAGTTCACTTCAAAATTAATCCGTGTACCAAGTCAAGAAGCCTAGGTGTTTCCTCTTAAACTAAGCATATCTGTTTTTCTTTGTTCTTCTCCTTTTTTCTTCTCTTTCCCTTTCTCTTTTTCCTTGACTTTATCTGGTTTCTGGGCAACCAGGACTGACAGATTCGACTAACGTACATCAGACAGTGACTATGATCCTACGGACCGCCCAGACAAACAAATGACGAATAGTATGACACACTAAAAGTTTTTGATATGACTTTTTTGTCCCATTGTCATTGGTATCTATTGTAGGGTATGTGAAAGGATGACATGAAATATAACCGTTTTTATTGGTGATGGTACAAGAAAGAAGTAAGTACAATCAGATCATTCCATAGCTGAAATAAGCTAGCCACCACTTACTTCAAGCTCACCAACAAAACATGCTATATTCTCTTCTTCTGGATTGAATATTGACAGATGAACCTTGAATGTTCCCATCAACATGGAGGGAACGTCAAAGTCCTCAGGACTACAGGTAAAGTTATCCAAGGTGTATTCATCCTAAAAAGTAAAAGTTACAGTATATCACATAAGGCAAGCATCATACTAGAGGATAAGGATGGAATCACTGACTTAGTAGCTACTACTTACTATTATTGACAGCGAGTCAGTATTACCTGTTCCTAGTTTTACCAAATCACTGACCGAGTCAGTGGTGCAATTTACTCGTATACTAAATTACACTGACTATGACGCCTGAGGTTTATAGTAAAGGGTGTCTCAACAAGAGCGCTGGATTTGAATTTGTTGCCATTTTTTTTGTACACATGGTGTAGTGTTTACTTGATGACAGCTGTCATGTCCAGACCACGTGATTAGACGTCATGGAACACTATTCAAACGTTTAGCAACGTTTAACTATTGTGAAAACTCACTATAAAAAAAAATGGAGAAAATTACGCGGAAACAAATCGCAAACTACGTATAATTTTCGGTCGCAATAATGCGCCAAATGAGTTGACAGTTCGCCGTTTAATTACAAAATTTGAGACAAAATTTACTTTGCTTAGTGTGAAGACCACTGTTCGTCGCCGTCCTGATTGGTCCCTCGGAAATATTGTCACAGAGCGGGAAAGAGTGGCCAAGAATCCATGCACCTCATTTCTACAACGTGGCCAAGGCCCAAGACTAATTTTGACAAAAGATCTGTGCTTGCATGCGTACAAGGCTCAACTAACGCGAGAACTCAAGCCAACGGACCATGCGCAGCACCGTGAATTCGTTGAATGGGCGCTGGAGCACCACCAAACTGATGCGGATTTCTCGAAGTAAATCATTTTCTCCAATGAGGCACATTTTCAACAAATTTGCCACCAGGATTGTGCGATTTAACGCCAATGGCGGCTATGTGAAGGAAAAGGTATATGCGAACAAGCCACAAGCAGTCGAACGCCTTGAAGAAGAGATGCGGCGCATTATCGATGAAATAGAGCAACAGTTGTGCGAAAACGTTATCCAGAATTTTAAAATAAGACTGATCCTGTGCTAGAGATTTCCTGGTGCCAATTTGTCGGATGTCCTATTTCATGTTTAATTGCAACTATTCCTCTTCATATTGAAATATAAATACCCGCTTAATTCTAACAGAAATTGTATTTTTCTTGAGAATCAAATCCGGCACTCTTATTGAGACAACCTTTATAAGTGATTACGTAAAATATGTGGAAGTCAAAAACACGCTTCTTGTTAACATTGCAAGGAAGGTTAAAAATAGCTTTGAAATAATTTAATCCTGAGATACTCTTCAGGATCTGGTTGGGGAATGTTTGAGCTTGATTTCAGATACAAAAACCTCAGAAATAAACATTTTTTTTTACTTTTCGCGTCTGCTGACGAGGTAGTATTGTAATCGCGAAAAATTAAGTAAGTAAGGGTGAGTTTGTCTCAATTGATTAGCGTAGTATCAAGTAACCAAATAAGTTCGTGCGGTTGCTGTATATCGCACATTGCCATGGATGTTGTTGATCGATAGCGATTGTTTGTTACTTGTTGTCACTTTAGTACGAATCCTTCTTTTCTCACTCATATCAAAAGTTGCTGAAAATTGTTATATACCTTGGTACAAAAGCTGCAGCGATGGCGCGAAAAATATGTACCGCATTCGGAGATGATGCCGTTAGTGATCGAACAGCACTGAAGTGGTTCAAAAAATTTTCTCGGGAGATCTCAATTTGAGCGATGAATTGCGCTCAGGGAGACCAAAAATCATTAACAACGAGGATCTTCGACAGGTTGTGGATGCAAATTTTAGGACAACGTGCCAAGAACTTGCAGAAATGTTCAGAGTGAGTCCTGAAACTATTCGTTTGCATCTTCATCAGCTAGGAAAGACGTGCAACTTAAGCAAATGGGTCTCACATGAACTGACAAATGATAACAAATTAAGTCGTCTTACCATTTGTTCAGCAAACATCTCACGCAACGCTAATGAACCATTTCTTAATCGGTTATTAACCTGCGACGTAAAATGGATCGTGTATTCGAATTCTAAGCGTCCGTATCATTGGTTGTCGCCTACTGATTCGGTACCACACACGCCCAAGGCTTCCTTGTACACAAACAAGGTTTTGTTGTGTGTGGTGGAAAGCAACTTGAATTGTCCATTATGAGTTTTTGGAAAGCGGTCAAACCATCACTGCTAACTTGTATTGGGAGCAGCTTCAACCAGTACAAGCAGCACTCATCTAGAAACAGCCTTCTTTGATCAATCGGAAGAAAGTGATATTCTTGCAGGATAACGCCAAGTCTCATATCTACCGCAAAAGTTTTTTTGTCTCTTGACAATTGTATAAGGCAACGACAGTTCACAACTCGAGATGGTGTAATAAATGCAGTCCGCCAATTTTTGGACCCCAAATCCAGGGAGCTCTACAATACCGGCATACAAAAGTTAATGTAATTATATACTTCGACGAATAAATAATGTCTTATTGTTTCTCAATGAAAATATATATTTTTCTAATAAAAAACGCACGAACTTATTTGGTTATATATTCATACGTTTCCAACCCAGTGATTTTACCCACCTATTACGGGTAGGCATGTTTAACATGTCATTCATATCCCATTAAAACTGTTCAAGGGGAGGGGATTGTAGAAGTGTGTGAACATGAACGAAATCACGCGTTCATTCATATGCAAATTGAATTGAGATGTTCGTAGCTAATTAGCCTTACATAAAATCATTTATAAAGTGATGGCATCGTGGCGCGAGAAGCTCAGACTCAACCTGCTTGACATATTATTATTTTTCGACTATTCAAGCATTACAGATCTTCATCTTTAGGTTTTTCAGACAATAAATCGCGTATAACACGAAAACTTTAAAGAACAGTTACTGAGGATCTTTTTTGTTCAAAATAATCAGAACTATCTAAGAAAACTGCCCTGAGCGAAGTAACCACCCTCCTAGATACATGCTGAAATTAGATAAAATACCTTGCCATTCAATGCCTTTTCCGTTCTGGACATTTTTTTATATTTTTTAGATCATCCTAAACAAAAACGGTTCTTCGTAAAGTTGACTGTTTTTCAGCTGTAAGCGATTCGTTGTCTGAAACTCCCTCAAAATGGGCATTCAGATTGATTGAAAACTTGACTAAAAAGTATTATTTTTGAGGTTGTCAGATGTCTAAATTGAAGCTCAAAACTACCCTTATACGATCCTAAAGAATATTTTGTGCTTAATCAACTTTAAAGCACTTTTCAACCTTGCTTGGTAGGCTAACAAGGGACAAACTTTTGATCTTAGCAGTCATATACGCAGTAGTTTTAACTACAGTACAAAACTTACGGCCTTGTAGTTGCACTCTTCGGGTAGTTGTGGAGACATGGTTGTCCTGAAATTTGTGAAAAACTTGTTGGCATATTTCTTCATCATTTCACAAAATGGTCCGCCTGTGCTATAGATGTTCTCCTCCCAAGCACCATTCTCCCATTTATCAGCAACCATTTTTACCTATACTTGAACATACCAATGGAATATAATAGTTATTTATAAACCTACGGAGTTAAGTGGGTGAGTATGGCCCTGGATCCGAAATTAGTAGTAGTAGTAGTAGAAGTCGGGGAGAAAAACGGGAAGGAGACGGAAAGTTAGGAAGGAGGGAGAGCAATGAGAAAGAAGTGCGTCAATTTGAAGGATGCCTTGGCATTATTAACTACTATTCTGGAGCTTTATATTAATCCTAAATTTAATTTAGAGATTGGTTGTTGAAGAAAATGTATAATTTTCCTTGGACTCAAAGTCGCACGATTTGATTTTGTGTGTGTGTGTGTGTGTGTGTGTGTGGTTGCAAACTTGTTCGACTGTGTAGTCTCCTGATTCGAGCCACAGATGAGTGTTATGCGATTCCGCTTGACTAACGTAGCTGCGCCTGTTGTTTTATGTAGTCGCTTAGATAAGGGATGTCGAGGTATCTGCGAAGGGTCTCATTAGAGATATACCATGGGGTGTTAGTGATAACAAAACCTGCAGACTATGCTAATGCGTTTTAGCTAGAAAACACCAAGCCACACTTTCATAAGTGATCCCCAAACATAATTTTGACGTTCTACATACCGTAAGGTAGAGTTGCCGAAACGTAATTTAGAATTTAGTTTTTAACGCTTCAGTGTGATTCTGCCAGGTCATCCTCTTGTCAAGAGAATCACCAAAATATTGAAACCGCACACGAGGCGCCGCTCCGTTTTTTAGTACAATAGATTGCCTGCGTTTTGAGGTTATTCATTTTTGATCAGTCACAAAACCGCCCATTCCAATACTTCGTCCACCGCACTTTGCAGCCTGTCGTGAAACAGATTCCCAAAACATGACTGGGCCATCAGGGCAGAGATGGACGTAGTTTCTGAGGCAATGGACGTCATGAATAAAAAGTGAATAAAGGACTGGTCCAATGACCCAACCCTGCGGGACACCGGCTTTGATGGGCCGTGTTGTCGACCAGACGTTATCAATTTTGATCCGAAATTTCCTACTCTCAAGGAAGGAAATCAAAATTCTTAGAAGCGAATTTTTGAATATAAGAATAATCCGCGATGCTGAAATATGTTTGCGCCTTTAGGTTAGGATACCTTGGAAATCAGAGCCAATTGTGAGATTTCTATTTAGCTTGTCAAAAACCGCTGAAGTATACTCTGGTTTCAGAGTAAAAAGGCCGGCTCACTTTTATTAGCCTGTGTTATTATGAATATTCAAAAATGGATATAGGGCTGGCTTTATAGGAGTGACAATTTTGTGCTCAACAAACCTATGAAGCTCTACATGGATGCAGACATTCATTATAATAATAATAATGCGTTTATTGTCCAACAGAGAATACCATTTACAAAGCAAAGAGCAGTAGTATAGCTTACATGGTAGTTACAGCACAAAATAGAGATATCTTAGAACAACGAAATAAACAGAAATAGAAGAAGTACCACAAATGTAAACATAAAAAACTTGACCAAAATCTATCGGAGATGGACCCGAAGTTTCTTCTTTAATTTACAAAAACTACAGCAGTGAAGAATACCACATATACTTGAAATTTTGTTGGCATTTCGGCACATAAAACTAATCGGAGCCTTCGATAGTAAATTAGTTTGTGCTCTTTGACCCAGGAAAGTACTAAAGTGCCTAGATGTTATTGTAAGAATCAGAATACCTACCTGAGCTAACAATATAAGGCAACCAATTTTCCCACTTAAAAGCTTATGCAAGAATAGTGCGCTGATATCTACGCTCTTTCAAAGACTGGTAATCAAAACTATGTTGTATCTCAGGATAACTACTAGAACTAGAACGTCTTGGTGCCTACATACCATGATTTCAAAAACTATGAATTTCAAAAATTTATTTTGTGGTTTTTTAATAGCAACGATGTACTAGGTATATTTAGAACTCCATATGAGTGAGGAGTATTCCAACTTGGATCTCATTAGACTGAAATACCGAGAAGTTCTTGCAATTCCTAACAATAAAATCGTATGTGAGACAAGCACTTAGAGCTGTTTGACTTACATGAATATTAAATCTCATCTGCTTATCAAAATAGACACCTAGATCTCTAATGCAATCAGTTCTTTCTAGTGCTGAATTGTCAATAGTATACCGATAAGATACAGGCTTGGACGAATGAATGTTACTATTTTGGATTTAGATATGTTCAAGTATGGGTGATTTCTAGCACACCAGTTCTGTAGGAAAGTGATTTGTTCCTGCATGATAATACAGTCCTCTTTACTGGCTTATGGCAAGTAAATGAGTCAGCAAAATCATTGATATAATGTGAGAAGAGAAGAGGTTTTAAATTGGATCCCTGCAACACACCGTTAGTCGCAGTGAATACTTCCGTTCTCACATTATTTACACATTGTCTATCAGATAAATATGATTATAATAGAAAGAAATAATTATTCTATAAGCCTAGATAGCAACATTTCTTGAGAATATCTCATGACTGATTTTATCAAAAGCTTTAAAAAAAACTTACTTGATACCACTAAGTTGCAGATAGTTGACTGCAGTTTCGTAAAACCGTGTTGATAAATCGATATATAATTTTTGGCGGACTGCTAGATACGATCATATACTCAGTGACATTAGAAGTGTTAAACCCAAAAAAATAAACGAAATGATCGATGTCTGGTTGTAGCACCTCATTCCAAGCAAATCGAACTTTGTGGATTAGCTGTGGTTGTGTCTATGGCGGATGGTGCAGAATGGATAGTCTCCTCCCCATCATATCCCACATATTTATGTTCGATAGGATTTAAATCCGGTAAGCAAGGTGGCCGCGGCAGAACATTAACTCCTGCTTCTTGAAAGAAATCCAACACCACGCCGTTCTCCATGGCGGCGTCTTACCCTTCTACGACCATCAGTCACATGATCACATTATGCCATTCTGCCTCCCAATGTTGCCGTTCTCTGCTCCAGTTCAAACATTGACGTCGTTGGTCCAGAATCAGAGGAAGCACTAACCGTGGATGTCCAAAGGCTCGAATGCGGCGATAGAGTGTAAGCATAATACGCGTAGTAGCGAAACGGTCTCGTAAGGCTAGTTGCTTGAAGCGCCTGTCTTGACGCTCTGTGGTACGCCTCAGTGGACCAGTTGACCTTTTACGTGCTCCTCTACGTTCTTCTATCCACACACACATTACCGTCATTGCAGTACAATTAACACGGCGGCCAATTTCGCGATAGGACACACCACCATCTCGATAGGCAATAACTCTACCCCTGTCAAAATCGCTAACATGCTGATAATTTGGACGTCTTCGACTCGAGGCATTTTGTTATGCTTACCACTAGTAAGTGAAGGACAATAACTAAAAATATATGTACTACTCAGCTCTCAGAAACTGCTTTCTTCACAAAAAGTAAGAGATAACATTTTAACTAAGGTAATCGAAAACAAAGATAATGCGTTTACATTGTTGTCACAGCATGCTTTAAATATATTCATTATGTTGCCAAAAAAACAAGTTGGAATTTTTTTCTAATGTCTAACTCTTTTAATGTCACTGAGTGTTCAAGATGCTTAGAAAAATTTTCAAAATGGATATTCCTCTGTAGTTAGTAATGATATTGGAAGATTGACTTCTTGATTTAAATTGGGTGTTTTCACTATCAATTATTTACCTAAAGTAGAAGCGTAGCTTCTCCTTATAGGAATGCAGTAAATGGAGGCGATTTATCAAGTTAGTAGTTGAAAAAAGAAACTATA
This sequence comes from Acanthoscelides obtectus, assembly GCA_963669975.1. Taxonomy (NCBI): domain Eukaryota; kingdom Metazoa; phylum Arthropoda; class Insecta; order Coleoptera; family Chrysomelidae; genus Acanthoscelides; species Acanthoscelides obtectus. The sequence goes on from CAVLJG010001231.1 coordinate 759,168, forward strand.
TCTATCGATTAGACTTATTTTTATTCGAAAAGATATCTTAAACAAATTAGTACCCACCGTAAAACCATCGTTAAAGTCCTCATCCAATTTGACTAACATGTATGCCCACTTTTTGTCGCCATTGTGTTTCAGCTCTATTTCGTGATAGGTTGAAATGCTGTCATCATCACATGGATAAAGTGCCAAAACATTGATCGAGGTTTCTTTGAATTCCACTGCTTTCTATAAAAGGACATCGCTGAATGAAAGTTCTTGCAGAATACTGTCAGGATAAGTGAACAACAAATTAAATACGAAAAATGAGGTCAAGTGGGTCGACTCTGCACTTCCCACACAACACCGTTATCAGTTCATAAAGTATTATGTTCAGCACAAACTAGACTCTTTGAGAAAAAAGTCAGTCAACCAGGTTCATAGGCATTATTTATTCCCTGCACTAGCGGTAGTGCATCTAGCAACATCGGCAATCCCCGATACTTAGCCCGGTCAGACGTTGCAGAGCGGTCAGAGCATACGAAACACTATGCTGTGGCGCGTGTAGGGGAAAAGGGGGTAATGGGAGTCACTTAAGCAAGATATAGAATAAAACACACAATTTTTACTTTATCTTTATTTTAATCAACTTATAAAATATTTTAATCGTTACACTATCAGTCTCAGACAGTTTCATTACCTTTGGAATCCTATATCATTTAACATTAAACTTAAAAAAAACATTTTTGACCACCATTGTTCATATCTGAGGGTAATTATAGTCACTATGAGCACAATGAGAGTCTAGCCTAACAATTGTCACCAGTGGCGGCCGGTCCATAGGGGCGAAAAGGCTACAGCCCCCCAAGACAAAATGCGAATTAACAAAAAATTTAAAATATGATTTTGTGATTAAATAATTTCCAGATATATACGAAAATTCAATCAAAACCTGAATTTTAATAGTAGCCAGTTACGCAACACGCAATATATATATATATATATATATATATTATCCGATCCCAATACCCCGAAGTCGCGAGCTAGATTCCCTATCGATTCGAGGCTAGAATAATTTTTGCCGCGATCGCCGACCTGATTGAGTGGCTCGCTACGTCAAACCTCCCACGCGCTTACGAGTTTTATACGGGATTTTAACACGCGAGTTGGCGAAATAATTTTTAGCCAGTCCCGATTTACGTGTGTACGAAATCGCTTCGTCGCGTCCCCGTGCCGTCGTTCGGGCGTTCAAAAAGTTTAAAATGGCAAATGAAGTACAAAATTTGTTAAAAGGTGAATTTTCTCGGCTTCCGCTTGCTGAAAAAATAATAATAAAATCCCTTGGTAGGCCGATTCCAAATATCAACCTTACTCAGGCTGATAAATCGACGAAAGCTGGTTGTTTTAAGAGACATTTTAAGAAAGATATCTATAACAAAAACAAATGGATATGCGGTTGTGGCACATTAAACGCCCTGTTTTGTTTTCCGTGCTTACTGTTTTATTCAGATGCAGCGGAAAAGACATGGACAAGAACTGGATTTAAAGATTTAAAGCATATAAACCAGAAAATTAGTAAGCATGAAAATTCGGCTCGTCACATGATTTGTTCGACAGAATTAGCTTTATTGGGAACAGCCAGTATCGCTGCTCAGTTAGATTCCGCTTACAGGCAAAATATTATTAAGCACAACGAGCAAGTGGACAAAAATAGATATCTTTTAAAAAGAATAATAAACTGTATAAAGTTTTGCGGTACATTGGAATTAGCGTTAAGAGGGCACGACGAAAGTGAAGACTCTGAAAATCGTGGCATTTTTCGAGAGTTGATTAATTTTACGTCCGAACTGGATACAATATTAAAGGAACATTTAAAAAGTGCGACTCTGTTTAAGGGTACTTCTAAAACAGTACAAAATGAAATACTAGATAGTATGTTAGAAGTCTGCCAACAAGAAATTCGACAGCAAATTAATGCAGCAGAGTTTTTAGCTATACAGTGCGACGAAACAACAGATATTTCACATCATTGTCAAATGTTAATGATATTTAGATATCTCCATGAAGGTGAAATACAAGAAAGATTTTGGCGTTTTTTGAGCGTTACGGACAAGACAGCTGAAGGTTTGGCAAAGTGTATCGAAGAAGAACTAGGCCCATTATTAAAAGATTCACCCCACAAATTAATTGCGCAAACTTATGATGGTGCAAACGTAATGAGCGGTAGCAGTGGTGGAGTTCAAACAAAAATCAAACAAAAATATCAGAACGCTCATTTTATACACTGTTACGCTCACCAACTGAACTTAATTATGCAGAGAGCAGCCAGCCAAAATCCAAAAGTAAAAGTGTTTTTTTCAAACCTGTCGGCAATTCCAAGTTTCTTCTCCAACTCCACGCACAGATGCGATTTATTGGAAAAAATAGTTAAAACCAAAATGCCAAAGGTTGCGCCAACACGGTGGAATTATAACATTCGCACAGTCAGTGCCGTTTTTGAGAACCGTGAAAGTCTTATTGATTGTTTCCGGGAGTTAGAGAATAAATGTGATAAAACAATTACTAGTAAGGAGGCATACGGTTTAAGAAGAGCACTCGAAGATTCTGATTTCATCTTTTTTTTGACTTTTTTTCACAAAACCCTACCGCACGTAGCTATTTTGTTTAACCAGTTTCAAAGTAGGAATAAAGACAGTGTACAACTTTTAAAAGATATTGACGTATTTGAGAAGGCCATTGTATTGATTAGGGACACTACAGAGGATATACAGCAAACTGTTGAAAATGAGCATGGAGACAATGGAAATAAACGCAGAAAAGTAGGACCCGAAGAAAGAAATTGTATTATTGCAAAAGAAGTTTGCGATATAATAATTGTACAGACAAAAGAGAGACTTTCTTACAGGGGTCATCTAGAAGCTGCATCTTTATTAGATACACAAAACTTCACAAACTATTCGAGATATTTTCCAGCAAAAATACTGAATTCAGTTGTGACTTATTATCCAATGGTAAATAAAGAAAAACTGAAAACCGAATTAGAAGTAATGTACATGAGGGAAGACTTCAAAAATATTACAGGTGGTTTGAATTTGCTGTCCCTATTGACTAATAACAACCTAGAGGAAACTTTTAGCGAAGTAACTAAGTTGTTGCAAATAATTATAACTACTCCCATGTCAACTTCCGAAGCAGAGCGCTGTTTCTCAACCCTTAAGAGGATAAAATCGTTTTTAAGAAACTCGATGGGCAATGAACGACTGAATGCATTGGCAATGATGTCTGTTAATAAGAATCTGGTACATAATATCAGCAATTTCGACGAAAAAGTGATGGAACATTTTATTTCACAGAAAGACAGAAGATTAGACTTTACATATAAACATTAAAAAATATTTTGTAATAAATAGAAGTGTGAAGTGTGACAGTTGAAACACAATGTTTGCTCTAGCTGTAGGTAGGTATACTTAGTCGTTTATAATACAATAATACATTTAGGTATACCGTATTTCTGTTCTCTTTTCCAGTTATTTATAGTTACATGTGTTGTAAGAAAGTGAAAAACTATACTTTTGAGTACTGTTGTTCTTTTGATAATAGATGCTCTGTTGCTTTCATATTAGATGCTGCTTTCTTTTGCGATAAGTTCTCGTACCTAAAATATGTTTGTTCCTATACAGAGGACTGTACATAAAATATATAGGTATAGGATTGCCAACTGATCCATCCACAAAATCAGGACATAAAAAATGCAAAAAAAATTATAGCTCTAAAAATGTATATTTGAATTTGAAGGCTCAAAATGGAAGTTTTTGGGCGTGGCACCGTAAAAATTCTTTGCCTCCGGCGGTGACTGCGGCAGGCCACCCTTCCCTACAATAGCCCCCCATTTCTCACAGCCACCGGCCGCCACTGATTGTCACATACGTAACCTTTTGGCGAGTCCCATCCTGTGCAACTAGCATGTGCCCATAAGCCACAAGAAGTGCATCTCTATCATAACTCATTGTTGTGAGCAAATTCGTCACATATCAAACATTTATTAAAATCTTCGTCTTCATCAGCATCACATATCTGATTAAGACTAATATCTGATTCTGAAGAAGTGCTTAGATCTTGAGGTACGCGCCTTTTGGCCTTGTTTGCAATATCTTTCTTAGGTTTCTACTTCTTGCTAGCTTTCGGCATAAGGTTTTTTCCTTTTGCTGCTCTAGATGCTTTCTTATTTTCTTTTGGACGGGTGTTGATGTCATAATTTTGCATGTTGCTTCATTCGTCCTTTCCTTATGGGCTTTTCAGGAATCATTTTGACAGATAATGGAAGCAGATCTTCAATATTGGAATTCAATATTCCAGGAGCTAACGTTTTCGATGAAGTCGATGGCATTGACTCAACTGCAATGGATGACATTGATGGCATATGATGTATTTCTTCAGGCGATGTAGATGGTGTTAAATTCGTTGTAACCGATGAATTACACGGCATTGGATGTATTGTTGCAGATGCTGTGGATGGTACTGGATCTGTTGGAGCAGACGTAGATGGAATGACGATTGAGGTATCTTAATTACTTCAGGTTGGGTTAAGACTTCAGCTGCGGTAAAATCATCATCAGAAAAAATATTCGGATTATATGGAACAATACCTGATGCCCCGAATCCTGATTTGCCTTGATTTATAAATGCTACGATAGAATATGCTTTGTTTAAAATAGCCGCCACGTCGTATGGAGTTATTTCCTCTGCAAGGCGATTTTTTAAAAATAAATTGCACTCCTTTCTGTTAATAGCTTTAAGAGGACCAAAAAATGTGAGATCTAATGACTGCATCCTGTGGGATGTATGTGGAGGCAGTGACAGCATGTGTATATTATTTTGTTTACAAAAATCATACATCATCAAATGACTGGCGTAAGTATTAATAAAACAGGCGCCTGTGACGATGGCTTGGAATACATGGCAAAGTGTTGCAGCCATTCAAAGAATAGATGTTCATTAATCCACCCATTATCTGAACATTTGTATATAGCTTCTGCAGGACCGTGTTTCCCAAGCTGAGGAGTCATTCTTTTTCTCGGGAAGATGAACATTGGTGGGACAAAAGTACCAGCAGCGCTCATGGCACGCAAGAGTGTGATATTCTTTTTGATCGTCAAGGTACAGTACTGTGTTTTGGAAGCATTAAACTGTAAAAGATTGTTGCGTCCCCAAGCAGTGATAACCTCCAGGTCTCTCGTCAGAGAGGAAGTCGTCGCTAGTCTTCTTTTTTCCAGCTCAGCGGTGGAGTTGGCAGCAAAGATCTTGGCATGCACTTCGGCCTTGGCCTTTGAGTCCGATACAATCATTCCATCCTGACACGTAAGTGGTGGAAGGCTACTGTGTGAAAAGATCTTTTCAATCTGCTTGGCATGCGTCCAGAAAGACCGACTGCCATTGCGCTGTAACATTACCCTGTGCCTTACTCTTATATCGTGCTGGTTTTTGGCATTGCGAACCGCTTCGTTATATTTGTTTCTGGACTTGACGTCGGCTTGTATGTTCTCTACAGTGGGGTTTTGTAAGAAGGTTCTGTATGCCTTGATCTTCTGCGGCGAGCAGTGTCACACGATTTGTTAAACCAGCCGTTGGACCCTGGTTTAGGCATTTTCACTGTATGAGGAATGAACTCCTCCATTCCAACGTGGATAATTTCGGTTATCGAAGAACAGACAGCCGACGCATCCGCGTCGGTGAAGCAGTCACTTCTCCAAGGAAAGGTATAGAAGAAGTCTCTGAGCCCCTCCCTGTCGGCATGTCCGTAATGCCAAATTTTGCGGCCTGTAAGAGTTTCTGCTGCCACAACGGGTTCTGACCGTAACCTAACCAGCACAGCACAGTGGTCTGAGTATACCCAGTGGGGACAGGACAGCAGTCCTGTAAGGGGCAGGATGCGTGGTCAGAAAGAGACCCAGTAGGCTTCTGGCATGTAACGAGACGCGAGGGAGAAAAGTAGGGCCTGTCACCAGCTAGGTGGCCCCTTGAGTAAGAGCGAACGCTTCAACTGCACGACCTGCTGCATCGGTCTTGTTTGAGCCCATCCAAAGCAAATTATGGTCATTGAAATCACCCAGGAGAACTACCTCTGAAGCGGAGTGATTGATGTTCAGGAAGTCGATCTTGACGGCGAGGTCATCCCAGCTATGGTCCGAGGGAGAGCGATAAAGGCAGCAAATAAATTTTCGGGATGCTTTGGAGTTGAGGGGAAGCCACAGAATTACCTTCCGGTCTTATTCCAGAGAAACATTTCTACAGCAGGAAAGACTGCTGCGGACAAAGGCCACAACTTCCTCGTTCTTTCTCAGATTGGAGCGCACCTCGAAATTTGGGAAGCTAAGTTGGTTAATCGGTGCGGACGCTGAGATTTTTGTCTCTGCCAAGAAAAGCATGGCGGGACGGCTGGATTGCAAGTAGTGATGAACAGCATCAATGTTGCTATCAATCCCGCAGATGTTCGTGAAACAAATTTTATCTTCGATGTTGTTCCCTCAAGTCCACCCTCCACCCGGACATTCCTAGAGTGGAGTGAGTTTATGTCCAGAATTCTTAGTACTCGAATATCCCGCATCATTAATTTCTTTGTTTTGGAATATTACCACCTTCTTTTTGCGTGTTAATGATATTAAATAGACCTAAAGTGGTCCGTTGGCGAACTTGTACCGCCACCCGGCAATCGGTACTGATTCCTTAACGCGTGTACAATCACCTGAACGGGAAGAAGTTGTATGCTGGATACTTCCGGAACAAGCATTTGCCACGGCCCCGCTCAGTAGGGTTGAGGGTTTTTGAAATTCAATATAGATATTACAGTAATTTTTCAGACTTTTGTTGTCGAGGTTAGATTTACGGCATAGTTGTTGTTTTCTCAGTTTTCGAACCGGTGTTGATCGCATGTAAAAATGTTAGATGTTAGATCGTAATTATTTTGATATTGTATGTCTGTACGAAACAAGTACAGGAATACAAAGCTATACATATTCACGTATAGTGCAGCAGCTCTGTGATTTAAACGAATTCAATATAGCAACATAAATAAAAACACATACGCGAGGAGAGATGCGGGACGTGTGGTATTGACTTTGAGCATCGATCGATGCAGTTTCTGGACAGGCCACAGGCGCACCGCTAAACAAATCTCATAAATGTCTATGTCCAATTTAGGCGTTCATCTAACATAGTGCTCCGCTGCAACACCAACCTCGAACAAAATCTGTCAAGCTTTACACACTTTTCAAATTACTATTGAGCAACAAACAGAACATGATTCACTTTTTAAGTGCAATCTGTCTAGCTAATATATTACCCAGACTTAGAATTGTCACAAGTCACAATACTCGTATATACGTATAAATCGTAAGATTTCTGCTGTAAACTAGTGATGTCAAAGTGGGACAGCATTTGGAATACCAAAGGATACAAAAAAATCGCAATGCTCAGTTCCTATAGCTATAACTTATACTTAGTATGCCTCTGTCGCCATGATGTGTCAGAATGTAACACAATTGTGTTAGATTACAAAAGCAAGTGTCAGACTTCTGGGGGGCTCTAAATCCGCCACTGCATACAGAACACCTCTCAGAGCACCTCATCCCAATTAGGCGCGATTTGGAGTGACCCCTTGTGACTTTTTCTATGAAGTTTTTTAAAAAAGCCGACGAAATGTCATTTTGTAGACTAGGTAGTTTTTAGTGTGCAAATAGTTTAATCCACGTAGAGCTACAAAAGAAGTGTAGGTACAACAGCGTGTGCTAAGTAAACAGAAAAACCTACATTATGTCACAAAAAACCTACGAAGTGTCAAAAAAGCCGACGATGTGTCACTTTTCAAGATGCGTAATACCGACACGGCTATTATGTGAAAAACCTATAAAACGTCAGAAAAACAATAAAATGTCATCTCACAAACTAGGTAGTTTTTAGGGTTAAATACGTTTGCTCGCTATGATCGCTGTGAGAGTCCATCTATGGAGTAATGACTCAACTACACGCATTGTTGGCTGTAGAAAGCAGGTATATGTTTTGTGAAGCCAAGTAGTCACTCTTGTTTATCTGAGAAGATGTGAAAAAAAGAAAATTGGTTGTGTAGCAAGATCGCACCTGGATGACTATGTGTATTGGTTTGCATCTGTATAAAATCAGTGATATTTGTTGTGTGAGAAAATGATTACTGAATATGCTGCCAATATCTATTAACTGTGCCCGACGAGTTATTTATAAGTTGTCCTTTCTGAAGACAGGTTATGTACAAAGTTAGAGATTTCAATTTTTCACGTTTTTTTTTTAACATTGAGGAGCATTACGGCAAATAGCCACCGAGAACCCGTTGTGTGCAATAAAGCCACATAGCAAAAAAAATAGGAATGAAGCATCGCACTTCAATGCCTCACATCTAGGCGCTGATTTGTGTTTTCAACTGACATCGCAAAATAAATTTCTATCAAATTTAAATGACTGCCAAATGTTAGCCATGAAATTTGTACGAGTTTCTTAATGGCTTATAAATACACCTCAAGGAACGCATTTTTTTCTAATTCAACCTAAGCAGTATCTCCCACAGGCATCGAGATTCTCATGCATAGGATCCTTATTATATATCGGAAAATCTCTTAATCCATTGGCCATCAATTTTGTTGTCTCTAAGCTATCTGATAGGACCATAGGTTTCCAAACTATTGAGTAGTTTCGTATTTTGGCTGCCCATAGCTGTCCGCTGTTCAACGATATTTTCGCTGCCCAGTTCACCCCTTGCTTAGAACGCGCTTGATAGCACACAGAATATATTGTAAAAAATTTCAATATCGAAAGTAGTAAAACTTGAGACATACTTACGTCAAGTGAACATCGCGCTACTTGAATGTAAAAGGCCAATTCCCAAATACCTAACCAGGACTTCATCATTGTAATAGTACATTTGGCGAATTGATTATATTTTATAATTTTCATGCCTATAAATTGGTATAGGAATGGCATAATAACAGCATTTTTCTAATGAAACACGATGCGGAAGGAACATTTATCTGGTGTGCGATGTTATTTTTTATCGAACACAGTATTGCATGCAGTACCTACTAGCTATAGTTGAGGATATCAGCTCAATTATATATTTTTTGCGAAAATTATTATCGTGTAATGTTACTACTCTATCGTGGTACTTGTATGAGGCATATCTTCATTTTTTATTTTTTATTTTTTATTTTATTTTTATTTTATTCATTACAACACCCTACAGTAAATACCAATTACAGGGTGAGGAAACACAGAACATAACACAGATATAAAAGACAATAATAAGTAATAAGTAATAGACTAAAAAGTGTAAAAGATACATGCTGGTTACTTAATAGTATTTTTTATGTCTGCAATTCTGCAGTTAAATATATCAATCCTGTTACTTGCAGAATTGTAATTCCTACACATCACATGTAAAGGGGAATAGTGAAAATAATTTGTCCGTGCCGCAGGTAGATAAAACGTAACGTTTTGTCGGGATGTCAGCCTAGGTACGTTAAATGATAACTGACCCAAGAAAGCTAAATCATCACTAGCATTAGTGATCAATTTAAATAGAAAAATCACTGACTGGCAAGTGCGCCTTGCTTCAAGACTGCTGATTAGGTGTTTTTCAAGTAAGGAATCATGAGGTATACCTATGGGCGGGTAAACGCCATCCACTTTCAGTGACAAATATTTTAAGAAACGCCTTTGAACACATTCAAGCCTACTTATATGAATAATATGATGCGGATTCCAAATTAGCAATGCATACTCAAGCTTCGACCTAACATATGCATAATACAGCAACTTCAAGGTGGTACTCTGAGTGAAGTCACGGCAGTTTCTTACAATAAAGCCGTACATGCGGTTTGCCTCGGAAATTTTGCTGTCGATGTGTTTGACGAATGTTAGTTGGGAGTCAAATGTCACGCCTAAGTCACATAAAGTTGAAGTCCTCTGAATAGAGCTACCTGACAGGGTATAGTCAAATAACAGAGGATTTTTCTTCAAAGTGTAAGACATTACGTAACATTTATTGATGTTTAATGACAGATTGTTTTGTGAGCACCAAGCATCCAACCTGACCAGATTTTCTAAAAGTTGATCACAGTCTGATTCATCAACTACACGACAAAACATCTTCAGATCATCAGCGTAAAGTAAACAATTCTCGCCAACAGCATTGACTATGTCATTCACAAATATGACGAACAATAAAGGCCCTAGGTTACTACCTTGTGGCACTCCGGAATTGGCTACATACTTCGACGATCTGATGCCATTAAACATCACAAATTGATTTCTTCCAGTGAGGTAGGACTTAAATAGTTGTATTAAAGGATCAGATAATCCATGAGATTTCAGCTTATGCAATAGCATCCTGTGATCAACTCTGTCGAAAGCCTTGGAGAAGTCTGTGTAGACCACATCTGTTTGTAATCCTCTGTCAATGTTTTCTGCTATGGTCTGTGTGAAGTTCATCAGATTTGATACTGTTGAGCGCCCTTTCATGAAACCATGTTGTTGAACACATATTTTTCTGCTGACATGATGATATAGTCTGTTATATATTAATATCTCTAGAGCTTTTGAAAAATTGCACAATATTGATATAGGTCTAAAATTTGATACATCATTCCTACTGCCGTTTTTGTGTATTGGACATACTTTAGACAACTTCCATAATTCTGGAATTGTGCAGGTGGTAAGGCACAAGTTGAATAAAACGGTCAAAGGACACGCCAACACAGAGGCACAGTCACGCAAAATAAAAGCTGGTACATTATCCGGTCCGGTAGTCATCTTAGGTTTTATTTGCTTCAAGGCTAAGGCAACTTCATCCTCCTCAAATCTAGTAATATTGAGTGGTTGTTCATTGCTCATTAAAAAGTCATCAGTTTCTTCGGTGGCTGACGAAGACGGGTAGTATTTGGAGAAGTTATCCGCAAAAGCATTTAATATGTCGTTCGGTTCCAAAAGTTCATTACCATTGTAAATCATCCTACTTGATAAGTTTGTTGATTTTCGTTTAGAATTTAAGAAGCCCCAAAATTTATTCGAATCTCTTTGTATTTCGTTCTCAGCTTGTCTGACATATATTTTGTATGCTTCATCTGAATCTATCTTAATTTTTGATCTAAGTTCCCTGAATGTCTGATACGTTTTAGGATCATTGTTGCGTCTGTAAGATCGGTGAATCTTCTCCTTGCGTTTGATAAGCTTAATTATTGCTGAATTGAACCAGGGTGAAGTTCAAGAGAAAAGAAATAACAATAGAATTTGGTAAATTCGATTCATGATAGGATTGTATCGCTACCCATCATGATGAAATAAGACACATACCGGCGCGGTATAAAAGCGATCTGAAAGAAACTGGCGACATCTATGAGCGGAACAGAAAAATGAACTTAGGAACCCACTTTGCAAAGAATTAGTGTTTAGATTTTTGACACCTCTCTAATGCCTAGTTTAATTGGGTAACTTCAGGTGGAATACGTTAATTTATGAGACAATAGCAGAGATGAATAGTGTAAGTATCTAAAAAGTTAATTTCTAAATATGTATAATTTTTGCTCTGCTGCTTTTTGGACGCCAGAATACAGTATATGGTTGGCTTCTTCAGGCAGAATACGTTAATCAATGTATTCCGGGTGTTTCAAATTCGACCCTTACCAATGGGATGGGAAACGGTAAGAACTACGCTTAAATTGGAGCAAAATCCATATTTAGGTAACTAACAAGATACAGCTTCGAATTTCAAACTACTTCCGGGGAGAGACGGAAACAACCGAATTTTCCCAAAATCGTTTTAATTTATTTCGGAGTCTTGTAAGTAAATTGCCGATTAACATTACCACTTTTCCTCATCTACAAGATGGCATAATTAGAATCTCAAAACTAGTTTTGTCTCTTGTCCGCCAGCATCAAGTTTACTTTTTCACATGGACGCCTAGAGTTCTTAATTCTGATTCCAAAAATGTATAATATGTAATACATTGACATTGCCAAACCATAGTTATTCCAGAAAAACGGAAGTTCCCAGGTAGGCCTTGAAATTATCAGTTAATCGTTTATTTTTTTTTTTTCGTTTACCAGATCAGACCACAAATTGCAAATAGTCTCAGAGTTTAGAAAACTGAGAAGAAGGGAAGTAAATGGAGTAGTAGACAATGTACAGAGAAGAGTCAGGCTTTGCCTATGAAATAACGGACAGCATTGTTGAACATCTGCCATGACTTACCTTTCCTTATTTATGTTATTGACATCAATAACATTTTCATTTTGTGTTCAGGTTTCGCCATACCTTTTTATTTCATCACTGAAAAATCTATTTGAACGTGAAATGGAAAAACAAAGTTGGTGACAAAAGTCCAAAGAAGAAATCTCGAATTAAAAATTTTTCTACGCCATCTTCTAGAAGGGAATAAGTAACGATGACAATATGCAATTTATTTTGAGATCCCACTACAAATAAAGTCAGAAAAAAATTAACAAGTTTTTGGGAAAATTCGTTTTTTTTCGTCTCTCTCCGGATGTACTTTGAATTTCGAAACCTTCTAAGCAGCTTTTGTTGATTACCTTTTTACCCAACTTTGCATCCATTTAATCAACTTATTATCTCATACAATTTCCGAGATCGAATTTGAAACATCTTGTATAGTGGAGAATATACAATAAAGTCTATTATAAAAGAACACTGCCAAGCCAGAAAGGTGGAGTGGGAGACGACCCGGCGGTGCGTGCAGCCTCGCCGACCCTGTAACGTACCCGGCATTCTGGAGTCCAGTCGCGTGAAATATGTTTAGTTATATTCTTCGATAAATGGACTGATCGATGTCACATCGTTTTATGGGATGTAGCACAGATAATCTTTAATTTTTCTGTCAGAGTGAAAATTTCCAATTCACCTTTTACACTAAGTGATCACTTGATAGGTACAATGTCTTCGGCTAAATATATATTTTTAGTAAAAATGATTATGGAAGTTGTCGATGCGATATAAAAATCCAAGCAGCGGAAAACAGAAAATAATAACAATGTAGTAATTAAAAGGTTTATTTTCTATAATATCATTTCATTTGAAATATGAGGTATTATGTGCAACAAACTTTTTACAGGTGATATGCAGATTCAAAATACCTATATATTTTTTCCTATTGATCTATTATTCTCTTCGACATTTCCTTCTGACGTTCCCCACATCCAGAGGTGGCTCTTCATTGTCGGAGTTAAGGGGGGTATGTACGATCTCGGGATCAAGAAAGTGGATAAATTGAAGAGGTCCACGAATACCTTATATCTATCACTGGAAATAGAAAAATGTACATACATATAGTTCATTTCTTATAAAGTATCTCTCAAACTAGACCGAAACTATACGATGTATCTAAGAATGGGCCCTTAATTCTCATGTCATTATAAACCTGATACAATATCTAGATTTATATAACAGCAATTACTGAGCACTTTATTAGAAATAACAGTGTCACTACTTACCTGAGAAAGATAATTTTGAAAACAATTATAAATTTCCAACAACTCATCAACATGTCTATTGAGATTAGCCACAAGACATATTTTCTGTTTATAGGTTTGAATTAGGTCAATCAAACTAGATCATTGTTTTTTGGCCATGTAGTTTAAAATACTTCTTGATAAATTATTTGAAGACAAAATTACAGAATGCTTATTATTCAACAAAGATGGAGTAAATATTCAGTTCCCTTGACTTCCGTGCCAAAAACCCTGTTTCTTTCTAACTACTTCCATGCTCTACACATTTTTAAAGATAATTTTCCTGGCTCGTTGCAACAGGGAGCCAACTATACCTCTATATAACTCTATATAACTCTCTAACCCTACCTCGTCACGGCAATTATTTCTCTTAGGAAAGTTGTGACACTGTAATTTTCAATAAAAACTCAGTAATTGCGGTTATATCAATCTAGATACTACATTATGTTTGATTCCTGCTTTGAGCAGACTGCAAATCGTTGTTTTTGATTGGACGAATTAGTGAGTAGGTCGCAAATCCTTCTTTTCGATTGGTTGGATTTGCACCTATAGTGTATTTACACCCAAGATAGAATGGATGCGTGATTGCCAAAAGCAAGGACGGCGTACAGGGTCGCATTCAGGCCTACGCTAAGTTAGGTGAATACGAAAACACGAGCACGCAGTGATACACGCGACGGTCGGTGGCCTGAATGCATCTCTGCCTGCCCTGCCCCTGCCCCGCGCATTATTCCGCCAGGCGACCCTTTGAAATTTAATGGCGAATTGACCAATAAGAGGCGTTGTCCACACCGGTTACCGAGAGCTCACGCGCTGTTATTATTTACATCTCATCTTGAATTTGGATTCAGTGTAGGCCGCAAATTTTGATTCCCAACAGTAAAATCGGGCCATATGGTCGCAGGCACAGTCTTTCGTAGTTATTTCACTTGAGATGTCCGCATTCTTCTTGGCAGTCTTAGTATTTGGGAAAGACAGGAGAGCATTCAAAATAAGACCTTATCAGGTAAATTATAAACAGTTCATGACTGATGCGAAATATGTTTTCTATACAGATAACGGCTAAATATAAGAGCACGGTTATGCATTATGTGAGGAAAGTAGTGAAATAACGAGACATCGGCTTGCATTACACCCGACCATCTTCTTTGACAACCCTCCTATTATTCCCAACTGTCAAGACTATCAAAGCGAATGTAATGACAGAATGAAGGGGCACCAAGAGTCAAAACGACTACGCATACGTCTCTAAACGTTGATTCTTGAATTATTGTTGAGATAATAGGCAGGTAAAATCTAAAACCTGGAAAAAATGTGATTATAGGTGTAGGAGTACTGACTCCAAAGCATTCGCTCTAGCTTTTGTCTATGTGGTTATCTGCTAAATCTACATATAAAAAATATAGATGTATAGGTATTCAGGAATCTGCAGTAAGAGGTCATATTCTTCATAAACAAAAAACCATTACATACCTCAGTGTCGACCTTAAGTACTGGTATCCTGAAGAACCCCCAGTTCCGAACTGCGAAGATCCTATCATCCTTTGTACCATAAGTAGATGGTTATCTAAGTAAAAACATTTTTTAGTTAGATGTACAAGATTATTATATTCAAACAGAAACTAATATCGTTTTTATACCAGGTGCGTCTGCATGCTTCAACAAAAAAAGTACTTGAATCTACCTTATCTACCTCATATAGATATTTTTATTGTAAAAAACGGAAATATTTGTCAAGAAACTGCCAAGAGCGCAAAAAATAAGAGCAAAATGAAAATTAGGAAACTTCACCAAAGCCAGCAAGATAAATCTACCAAAATGGCTTTTGCCACAACCATAATCATATATTTTCTTTGCATTTATGTAAATCCTGGCTCTGTTAGCATGCTGAAATGATACAGTCTGAAAGACAAAGTTTATTCAAGATTCTAAGTATGTGGCTGATATCTAATTCTATTATAAATTTCCAAGCGTACGAAGTTTCTTTCTAATAAATTCTTCCCAGCTTGGTTACTCGAACAAACTCTATTACACTTTGTTATTGTCAGCTTGTCTTCGCTTTAAAGTAGTTTAGTTTCAAGGGTACTTTGTATCGAACGGATTTAAAAAAGAAAGTGTGAATACGGGTTTTTTCGTGGTGCAGTATCGAATTCATTAGGATTCGCTTCGACGATTTCGCTGATTAGAGGGTCAATAGTATTCTCCAACATTATCCCTTGCCACAAATTAAATCGATCACTCATCAACATTGTAAAATTAATATTTTAGTGACTTAACATACTGACTACTTCTTGTAGAGCTATATTTCGTATTCTCTATATGTATAAAAAATGTTTTTCTTGACTATGGATGTTGTCATTGACTGCAGGTGGTAGACGGTCTCATATTGTCGAGCGTGGAAGTACCTACCGGCTGATTTCTAAGGCGGGGCTAGAATGTGTGCATGTCGCGCGTACTCGTGTTCCGTCGCTAGAATCTATCTGTGTGACATCCTCCCCTTTCCCCTATATCCTCCTATAAATCAAATTCATGCGAATAACCAAATGAAAATGGTATTTACCATTTTGGATTGGTATTTACCGTACCCAACTCCTGAGTAGTTTTATATTTCTGGTTATTATTTTACTTTGACAAGTTTTTGGCGGGTATTATATATATATATATATATATTTGTTGTACTTCAGTTTCATTTTTGGAAACTTAATACATGCTGACTTCAGTTGTAGCATAAAGTAGAGCACCTTATTAGTTATACTCATTACTGTTGTTGGGGACACCTTAAATCTAGTCCCTATGCTTAAAGAAGTATCCTGTGTGTAGCCATATACCACAAGACTATTAAAATATGGTCATATAAACTTACTGGATAATGACCTCCTGTATACGGTTTATTATCTTTTTTCATCGCTTTTTCCTACCATTTCTGCTGAATCAATAAATTAATGTTTTCTTTAACATACGGAAAAGTTTAGAGAATTGAAAATTATCATAGCTACAAAGCCATGGTTCCATCATTAATTTTTTTTCTGACAAAAAAACATTGCTGTCATTAATATTATGAAAGGTTTCTTTTTTAAACTCTCCATACACTGTTGTAGTCAAAAAGCACCCATTATTAAGTTATAACCGCGGTACATAACACAGACATTTTGGTTATTCGCTTGGATTTGATTATAGTCCCACGGCACCCGCGGATATTTGCGCCTTAGGCCTACGTAGTGGATCAAGTATTAAAAGTGAGTATGCTTTGTTAATATCGTTAGAGGTTAGACGTCAGTCGTACTTTTGATACTATGAATCGTTTTGTCTTATTAAAAATATTAAAATTTATAAGGCTAGCTCAAAGTGCAGTAATTTTTTTTCATAACCACCTTAAAGATAGATAGCAAAGAATGGTGGCAACATCAATATTCATAAAGCTTTAATCCGGAATACCTCAAGATTCCGTGTTAGACAAAGTGTCCACATTCGCTCATCAGAACAAGCTAAAAGTCTTGGACAATTCCAGCACAACTACCTGATTATGAACTCAGGTTTAAATTGCACACTAACTAACGAAATTAAAACATTTAACATTGTAAAATCCAAGAGCCCTGTCAAACGGACATTATTTAGTAAACAGAATTAATTATTTTAAAAACAATGCATGTCAGCCTATATTATTTATTATTTTTGTTTAGTGTATGATACGTTATAATTATGGTGGTTATTTGGATTTTGTGTAGTGTTTTGTACAGGGTGTCGCAGAGGAAACGCATTTTTTATGAGTGAATAGTATACCGCAAAGAGAAGTAGGTTGACCTTGCCTCACCGCCAGCAGAGAGCACAGGCAATGCAGTTTTAGGCATGGCATCGTGGAAAACTGAGCATCGTGTGTTTGCCGTCGAGCAATTTTTCCGAAACAATGATTCTGTAGTTACCGTGCAACGTTTATTCCGTCGCCAGTTAAATGTTGAACGCCAAGGGTAAATTCCAGATCGTAATTCGATACGGTTAAGGCATTTCTACTTACTGGATCTGTAATGAAGAGGAAGCCACCTGGCCTTCCCCGTACCGTCCGAACACCAGGCAATATCGAAATAGTGAGAAGAGCGGTCCTTGATAGTCCTCAACGGTCCACTAGATGACAAGCTCCAGTTCTGCGTATGTCCCGTCAATCGTAAAAACGCATTCTACACGACTTACAATTTCATCCCAATAAGATAATGATTGTGCAAGAGCTAACGGAAAGTGATTTTGCACAGCGTAGGCAGTTTTGTTCGAGAATGCTGACCATTTTTGGTGATGATCCTAACGTCGTCATAATGCTGAGTGACGAAGCACACTTCCGTTTAACGGGATATGTAAACAAGCAGAACTGTAGGTATTAAGGCTAAAGTGTACCCTCACAAACCCCTTACGTTACAGGAACTGAAAATTGCTATTCCCAAGAACTCGCAAGAATACAGTGGACCCGCGGTAATCCGACAAACGTTTTGCAGGGCGATGTCGGATTATAGAGTACTGCCTAAGTCTCTCTATATCCCTTTTTGAATAAGAGTACCATGTTATCCGACAAATTACAAATCGAATAATCTATTTGAACTACGAATCATGCTACATGATTACGTATATGTACAATATATAATTATGTGGAATTTAGTAAAATAAACATGACAATGGAGAGTTAATATCTAATTATGAAAATAACATCAGTGCTATAGAAATCACTTAAAATAATAACTAAACTTCTTTACGTTAGGAAATAATAATGTTCAAACAAATGCAAATATGTTGTAAAAATAGTGTTTCACAGGATATTATAAATAATCAAAAACTAAAATTGCAAATGATAATATGTACCAATCAATTTATAAAATACTCAAATATTCATATGTTTTTATTTTAAGTTGTTAAAGCGCGAGACCAAAGCTTTGCCCCTTAGTCTTCTGAAAAGTAAGAGCTCTTTGTAGAAACGAATTCCATGACGACTTTTGAAGTATTCTAGCCGTCCCTTGCTAGCCACAAAGTCTTCTTTTCAGATTATTTCCTTATAAAAAACTTTCGTGGCCAACATAGGTCCCGAATGGGCGCGTGCCTGTTTCTTTCCTGAAGAAACATGTACAAAGTTTCTTCAACCTCTGGATGTTCAGCTTTCTTTAGTGTCTGTCTTTTGCCTGGTCCACAGTCAGTAGTTGACACAAAGGTTTTAATATTCTCGTGGTTCTTCTTAATATCTTGAATTGTAGATCGATCTTCACAGTACTCACTGGCTAAACTGCTGAAGGATTCATTACTACTTGAGCGATCCAAAGTATTACTTTTTTATATAATTGTCAGTACTTTTTGCTTTCGCTTTCAGGCTTGTGAAGTCGTTATTAGGTATGCATATTAGTAAAGATTTGCCGAAATGTTTATGTAAATTCAACAGTGATAGCCGTGTCGGATTACACGGGGCGCCGGATTAGACATTGCCCGGATTACCGCGTGTCCACTGTACCACAAGAAATGATGTAGGTGTAATGCACAAGGGCGGTTGGAGATGTGCGAGCGAGAAGAAGGGCGACACTTGAGTGACATAATTTACCATAATTAATTTAAAAGTGCACTATTATTACTTTATTTAGCTGTAGTTAAAATAAAATTATCTTAAACATAAAAAATGTTATGCTTACGTGAAAATCATGCGAACCAAGCCGTTTATTATTATTAAAAAAGCTACCCATATACACTAGGGCGTGCATTACTGCGTTGTCTTTGCTGTCACACACGTCAAGCCAAGAGCGGATTTAGAGGAGGTGAGACCACCCCCTCCCCAGGCGCCAGTCTGCCATTTTTTCAATTGCATTTGCTATCAGAAGCGATGCTTATACGCGAATCATGTAGTATCCACCGCCCCCCACCACGCTCTTCGATTTCTAAATTATTCATCGCCCATACGAGCCCCTCACGGACGAACACCTTCCTGAAAATGAATGCTGTGACCACCGCTGCACCCCCTAGACAGGTTCCTAAATCCTAAATCTGCCCTTGCATCAGCCAAGTTTGATATGAGCGCTGGATATAGCACATACAGGTAAATACATACAGCAAATAAACACTAAGGCCCGTATCGTCAGTCGTCCCTACAATTGTAGGGCGCGTTTATGGCCTCCTTGATTGTCATACTCCCTTCTCTCCTTCAAAAATTTCTAGATTACACTTGTCCCGTGTCAGCGTCAGCGCTCTTCTATTGTGAAGATATGTTTTCTTTTTAAATTGTAGGAAATTTCAGGCTGACAAAACATGATATAACTCAAAAGCAAGCACAATTTGATGCAAATAGATGTTTGTGACATAACCTCAAAATAGAGCGCTGACACGGAGAAGTAGAAAACTATGACAGTCAAGGAGGCCATAAACGCGCCCTACAATTGATTGTCGTACTCCTTTCTCTCCTTCAAAAATTTCTAGATTGCACCCGTCCCGTGTCAGCGTAAGCGCTCTCCTATTGTGAAGATATGTCTTCTTTATAAATTGTAGGAAATTTCAGGCTGATAAAACATGATATAACTCAAAAGCAAGCACTATTTGATGCAAATTGATGTTTGTGACATAACCTCAAAATAGAGCGCTGACACAGTGAAGTAGAAAACTATGACAATCAAGGAGGCCATACAATTGTAGGGACGACTGACGATGCGGGCCTAAGGTCATTTTATACAGTCAGTTAAACTGTAGAGATATACCCACAGATAAAATTTAAAGTTATCACAAAATTTCGGATTTTTTATATCACCAGGTGATCGAATATGACGTCAGTGGCACTTACTTTCGATGTGCTTGTAAAAATATAGTATACCCGTTGATTTCACACTTGGCGTTTTTGCAAACCGCTTGTCAACATCAAAACGATTACTAAGTGATTGGTGTCTTGGTTATAGCGGTCTGTTTTTTTATTTGTATCTAAGGTGATCGTTATTGACACGATATTTAGGTAATTTTTTAATTTTAACTTTGTAAAGAACGAGGATACGTATTAGTGATAACTACTCTATTAAAGGTAACTTACACCTCCATTTTGTGATGAGTGAATCAATATCCATAAGCAACGTCAAGATTTGATGTGGTTGGCTGAACCGTGGCTCATCTCTATAAAATGTGATCATGATCGCTCCCTGGAGAGCCAGATAAGAAAATCTTCGTTCTCCTCTTGCTACCAAAGCGTCGTGAATTTCCTTTTTGAAAATGGACTCGTACACTTCTCTGCGTTTTGCCAGATCGTTTAGACGGTACTGTTGTAGAGCTTCCGTTTTTTCTTGCTGCAAACATTTTCTTATTGGATAAGGATGAAAAATCAACGTACACTTCATCGAACTCTAGCCGAGTCCAACCACATATATGTTTTAATTTCGGAGGGCGTTTGGCGTTTTAGCGACGTGTCTGGTAGATTAAAAAACGACATATAACCTAATGCTCGCTTGTCGCTTGGGGGACAGCGTACCCTAATGGCTCATGGAAGTGTACATAAACCAGAGAACGCATTTTCCTGTGAGTCAATTTCGAATGTTATTTGAAAAATATACTGTTCTAAGCGAAAGGACTGTTCATACTCAGCCGTGACGTGACAGTGCTGTGACCGTCACGTGATCCGCCCGGCGAAACTAGAAACATTCTTCCTGGAATATGGATGAACTGATTCACGCTAGACCGGCACGTGGAAGTGGCCGTGTTCTCAGTGCCCTCGACGACACCGCACCGTAATGATCGCATTGTTTTGGAACGATATTTTCCGATTTTCACGGCCGTGTTTTTATGTAATTTCGTGAATAGTTTGATACAACTGGTCAAAGACATGAATGATGAAAAACTAATTGAATTTGTACGCGTACATCCTGTGCTGTAGAACCAGTCAAATTCAAAATACAAGGACTTCCGTTTTCTTCTCGTTTCTTCTTCTTCATCTTTAGTAGGTGGTAGACGGTCTCTGACTGTCGAGCGCGGAGGTACCACCCGGTGGATCTCGCAGGCGGGGCCAGAATGTGTAAATGTTGCATGCACGCGTGATCCCTCGCGAGAGTCCGTGTGGCGTCCCCCTTTTCCCCTGTGATTCCCCCTATAGCACCGAGGTACCCCATGGATGTTTAGGACTTAGGCCTTCGTGGCATTGGAGTATAAAAAAATCCAGAATTAATGCAATCATTGCAAGTTCAACTGGCACTGTCAGAGCACGGAGAAAAATACTGACCTGTATGAATTGAAAACACTGTGAGCTCATGTCAGCGAGAATCACTGGCACGTTACGGCACTGTCACGTCACGGCTGAGTGTGAATAGACCTTAACACGAAACGAATTGACGGAATACAGATCTGCAGTTATGTTGTCAGTCGTGTTTTTGTCAATGAAGTCATACAGCTATCGCTGTACAGACGCTCTATGCCAACTAGATTTCCGAGAGCTACACCATCCTTGGCAACAGGAGTGGCTTTATAATACGTGTATCCCTTACATAGTGTGACCTCCTGTTTCCAGTCTTCATGATTAAAATACATCCCATTACGAAGATAAACACATGCATCTTCCTTGATTCTTTAGCATTTTTTCAGATTTTTTCCATAAATTAATATTTATGCATTTTCCCTGCCTCACAGCCAATTTTTAATTTGAGAAGAGCTATAACTTGCCAACTTTGTAGATACTTTTTAATTGCAAAGGACAGCAAGACTTCATTAGAACTTTTCCCGGTAGATTATGGCTTCCTCAAAATAAAATTTCGTACTCAACGTTTTGGCTCATTAAAGTTACAGACGGCTGCTAAGCTTCGATATTAGCATTCCTTTTATGGTAGAATAGCTATTTAAGCATTGTTTCCTCAGCGTCAAAACAAACATGAGCACTCTATTGCAGCTTTTATTCGCTTGCCGCTGCCCAATAGGAGCGCGCGTAACTTCCGTGGTCTATTGACTTGACTGAAAAAATGCGCACCCTGTCTGAATTTTAAGGGATATGTACGCGATTAATTAAATTATTACTTAGCGCAAAATTTAAATAGTAACCCAGTAGTTTTCCATATCCATATAAATTATAAACTCACCGTTGAAGAAATGGCTAGTACAATAAATTGCTTATAGAAAGAAAAATATCAAGCAAAGTTAAGTAGATATGACTTGTGGAACTGGAAAATTTTTTTCGAAGGTCCCCCTCCCTTCCGTTTTGAACTGGACACACCCTTGTACTAGCATGATACGGGGCCCCGGGGACTACAGGGGCTCGACGCGTGTAAGAAAAGATTTGGTTCCAATCTCAAGCAAGCTCTCACTAAATAAGTTAGCCGAAAATAAGAACTGCATATATTTCAGTTTAGGCCAAGAAATATCGAGATTTTGTATAAGGAAATCCTGCAATTTTAGCGACAGTAGATTTTTGGGTGGTATCGTTAGATTTTTGTTTTCTGATGATAAGTTCAAATTCGTGTCATGGTAGTGCTAGAGCATTTGCCGCCATTTTTAAAAATGCGTTTAATCGAAAACCTCGGAAACAGTCGATCCTTCGTAAAAAAGCATCCAAAGCAATTTTGGAAGGAATTAAATTCTTCATCATTTGACTTGTATAATTTGTCGTATAGACAGCAGATTAAGCATTTAAGCAAACTCAACATTAATTGAAAGGGCAAGGTTCGTACTTTTTAAATAAATCTCCTTGCTACATGTCTCAAATATACGCAAAATCACTATAATTGCATCTCAGAATTTTGAACTAATTGAGAAATTTGGGTCACGGACTCAGACTTAGCCAAAAATGTTCAGGAAATTTTGTGCATGACATCTCCTCATATGTAAATACGTAACTTGGACCTTAAAACTAGAAAAACGGCCACCGCCTGTTTTATCTTGTCTAAAAGTAATTTTAATCAATAAATAGGAGTTAAAAGTTCCTGAAAGTGGAAGATTAAAACTGACTAAAGTACGTCTAAAATACAGGAAAACTTGTTTGATTACTTATCAGCCAGCATTTGCGATTATTTACACAGAGTTTGAGATGACTCAAAAACGGTTTGACTTATGTATGAAAATGAAGAATTTTGCGTAAAATCTAATACTTTAATAATATTCATGGTGTCTCGATTGAAGGCAGCAAGTTGTTATCTACTTATGGTACAGCCATTCCAAAAATATTCTAGCCGAATTGTTCCAATCATTTTTACCAAAACCCCTGTTTTGTAATTGTTTAACGTTTATTTCCCCAGTAAGACATCCTTCATCTCCTGAGACGCCTTGTATCCTGTGTAAATCTTTAATTGAATTTCCCATGCAATCTACTACGCGATAGATTTACTAGAACACAGACGCATGCTTTGTTTCGATTTACACCCTCCATAATTCAATTTAACTAGTAATTACCACAGGGTAGTTGAGGATCTAGTTATCCGTCTGTTTCCATGGAATTGAATACGTTGACATTTATAAATGACTCTTGGAAGGGCATTTTCATCATTGTGATACATTAGCTTTGGCACTCTAGGTAATAGCTGCTTTTCCCCCAGTTGTTTGCCTCCAATACCTATACCATATTGGAAAGCAAACGCGTTCAATTCTGAATAAGCTCTAGATTATTTTTCCAATACCGGTAACCAGCTCCCAACAAATCGTTTCTAAGATGTTTGACACTGTGTCAAGGGTGTTAATGATAAAATGGAAAGGTTGCACAAATTCACGTATTCTATCCGTAGATAGCTAGCCTAATAGTATATTCCCTCGTCAAAAAATTATGCTGATATAGTTGGTACAGCGCCATCTATGAGACACTGACTATTTCAAAATAAATATCTAATTAGTGTGGAGAGAAGAAACATAGCTGTGACAAGTTCTCATAGATGGCGCTACGGTATCTGATTTCATGTCTGATAAATTGTTGGACGCGGGAATATAGTACCAGGTTGGTTATCAATGTGACCCATGATAGATTATTCTATTTAATTTTCCATAAATCTTACGACTTTACCCGGAAGAGATAAAAACAGTTCCTAGGATTCTTAGTTAAGTCCAAACAAGTTGAAGCGGAGGAGCGGATCTTTTCTTACAATAAAGTGTCAGTGGTGCTAAGAGAAGTAGAAAGAAATTGAAGATTACTACATAGGGTTTTTGTCGAATTATTAGCAGTCATGGAGTCGTTATAATAATTATTTCATTACATCAGAGTTTGAATGGTACCGAATTATAAGCGTTAAAAAAACTTATCCCCGCTTCGGAATTTCTACTTATTTTTCAACAATCGAATAAGGAAGTTCACTCTCTTTGGCACTTTTCTGATGCATAAAAAATACACTTCGCAGTTATTTTTTTCATAATCAACACCTTCCATTCAAAATTTGCTATCAAAATAATATTACTTACTGTTGCTAGAACTTCTTGCTCCTTCAGTAATACTTCAACAGACTTCTTATATTTTCCCCAAAAATTGAAGCCTTCGTGTTCCAATCCTGGGGTTCTTTCAAGCCACTGTTGGACAATGTCTGCTAGAGATTCCTCTTTCTCTGACAATTCTATCTTTTGTATAGCTTCCTAGAAGTGATTTCGTTTATGTATTTGAAATTCAGAATTCTATTTTGAATATAGATGATTTTGAATTTAGAATAGAAATTTGCTACATATTTCTTGGTACGATTAACATATCTAACCTCATTGTTCCCAAATACTCTAGCATAGTTCTGATTGTATTTGACACGGTTCTCCTGTCTGACTCCTAGTTTATTTTCTACCATCCGAAACTGTAGACTCTGAAAGCCTGAGGCAGGTCGTAGGTAGTTCCTGAACTCCATGAAGTCCAAAGGCGTCATTGTTTCTAAGATCATTACTTGGTCGACCAGAACCTGTACAGACCAGACAGGGATGAGTATTGAGAACGTTATAACGTAATTACACATTACCTTCAGAATTAAAACGATTCTGTTAAGCCTTTTCAATATCTCCAGTGTCTGATGTTCTTTCAGCACATCACTGAATAAGTTTCTTACTGAGTCTAGCTCGAATATAATTTGCTTGAACCAAAGCTCGTACGCTGAAAGAGAAATATCATTATCATTCTGTGGTTTTTTCATATTTATTTGCCCATTTTTTGTATTTTGGCGAATAAATATTATTATTATTATTATTATTATTAACACGGACAATGCTTCAGTAGGTACATCTGACTAGTGTACGATGTGATACTTTTAAAACTTAAAACGTCTAAAATTACTCCAGTCAAAACAAGAATAAGGTTTGCAAAGCTGAAAATTGGCACAGACCATGATTATGAATATTATATCAAAACTCCTCATATATCCTTGGAGCGAAACCTGGTTTTATTTGTGTTGAAATGTTATAATGGCGCGTATGAGCCGTAGCAGAAGCTTAGATAATATAAATCTAAGAACGCATAAACAGGGAATCACAAAAAAGCAATTGGACAAGTTTACAGGATACTGCACGCTCTACAGTTTTGTTGTAAGCTATTTTTACTCGTTTCATTCCAGATAAATACAAAAGAACGGTAATTTTGGCATGTAACCTCCAATAGAAAATGTTGCGCTCCAAAGATGGATGGAAACTTTTGATATATTGACTTATAACATACTGAAGGCCTAAAGCGATTTTCAAATGGGTACGAATTTTTTTCAAAAATACGACTTTCCTTTCGTTCATTATGAGCACACCTTAAGCAAACTAGGATGTGTTTGAATGGTACGGATCAATACAAATAACTTAATTTTTGAGTTTTCAAACATTTCTGTTTTGGTTTGCTCATGGAATGAATTTTTAGATTAATCTCTGACCTGTATAAGTGGCATGTATTTCTATATATCATACTTTGTCAAGTATTTTGTCTGGGTTAACTATTCTTATCGCATTTTACTGTTTATTTTTAGACTAGGTATAACAAAAGTAACAGAATATTTTTCCAGGTGAGGTATTTTTGAAATTGATCAAGGTTAGATTGAACAATGAGTTCAGTGGTGAAATTGATGGCCCTTCGCTTTAAGGTTATTTCAAATTCAACTCTTGTTTTTTGAATGTAAATCCCGCTTTTTGACGGTGGGCAATCGGAAGATTCTACTTCTGATTGTATTAAAATCTAAGATTAAAGTCAAATGTATGATCCGGGGGAAAAGTGCTATACAAGCTTAGCAGGATGATTGATGAAACGTATCAGGGTCAGACATCTAGTAACTGTTACCAGGGATTCCAATATTGATCGTCGATTTGACGTTGAACCTCACCTTCAAGATGATACATGAGGATGTATTGAAACATACAATGTTTCATTCCCAGTGTCCAAGAGAGAGATTCTCAGTTAAAAGAAACAGTTTACCTTGAAATGACGTTTAGTCAAGATCTCTATTGAACTCTTTGTTCGGTGTTCTGGCCCTTTTTAAACATGCCTTA
The DNA here is from genome assembly GCA_963669975.1 of Acanthoscelides obtectus. Classification (NCBI taxonomy): domain Eukaryota; kingdom Metazoa; phylum Arthropoda; class Insecta; order Coleoptera; family Chrysomelidae; genus Acanthoscelides; species Acanthoscelides obtectus. Next base: position 786,069 of record CAVLJG010001231.1, read on the forward strand.
CCTGTATAAATAGATAGCAGCTTCGCTGCTGTTTTGTTACACACTGTATGTCCCTGAGATATTCACTCATAATCTCCAAGACTACGTTTTTTGCCACTTTTAACCGCCTCAGAATTCAAACTCAGGAGCTCCAGGGAAATGGAAAAAAATTTTTTAATATGTAGGGGTTCCTATTAAACCCTTATTAATGAACGCCTATTTGAGACTCCAGGAGGATCAAAAATCAAGCTACGTATTTACTTTTTTGTGAAAATTTTACTATTACCATATCTTATGTCTGTTCTAAGTGTGTTATCTAATTTCAACTTTTTTCTGCCTTTCAGGGTTACCAGATGGTCAGGATTCGTCGGAAATGTCCTGACATTTCGCTCGATGTCCAGAGTCCCGACAAAATACAAATTGTCCCGGCAAATAACAAAACACAAAATTGTGACCAGCATAGGTCATAAATTTAAAAATAATCATATATTTTGCCTTAACGATCCCATTAAGCAATTTCTTAGATATTGTGAAAGGGTGTTCAGTTTATCAAATAAATTGTATACCAAAGATAGAAATAGAATGGCAATAGATTTAATGAAATCAGAACTGTCAATAATATGAAACTTTGATGAACATTTTAAAACATTTTTGAATATCTACTCTAAATGCACCAAATTGGTGGAAGCAGCGCACTCATGTAAAATACTTGTGACACGGTAGAAAGTAAGTAGGTTTTATTACATCATATTTTGATCTCAAAAAGGTTCATATGTAATCTCACAACTTAGCAAAAAAGTATTTTGTTGTAATAACGAAAATAACTTTTTATTTTGTAATATACTAAGTGACATATAAATCCGAACACCCAGTTTAAATGGTTTTATTTTAATAAAATTTTGTATAAGTACTTAATGAAGCATACTAAGCAAATGATAAAAATTTAAAAATGATTGCACTGCTTTAAAGCCCTTTGACCTTTAATAATGTGTGGATGCACCCTGATGTGCTACGCATTCTGCAACGCGCCTAGGCATGCTTCTGATCAGGTGGTCAATGTCCTCCTGTGGTATCTCATTCCAGGCAACCACCAACTCCTCTCGAAGTGCTTCTAGAGTCTGAGGAGGACGTTGCAAATTGAGCAATCTCCTACCCATCATATCCCACACGTGCTCAATTGGGGATAAGTCGGGAGATCTTGGTGGCCATGGTAACAATGTGACATCATAATGTTGAAAGAAGACTATTGTGACTCTTGCAACATGTGGTCGGGCATTATCTTGTTGGAAAGTTGGATCTGCCAGGGTGTCAAGATAGGGTAAAAGATGGGGTTCTAGAACTTCGTGGATATAATGCTGCGCGTTCATGTTACCTCTGATGAAGATTAAAGGTGACCTGGAACCATAAGCTATAGCACCCCAAACCATAACTCCAACAGTGTGATGAACATGTCTTTCAACAAAAAACTGTGTATTCCTCCTTTCACCACGTCGCCTTCTAACCCTGGCACGACCATCGTGCATGTCTAAACAAAATCGAGTCTCGTCACTAAAGACAATACTGTTCCATTCCTGATCCCAGAGTGACCACTCAAGGCGATTACGTCAGTGTTCTCGAGTTAAAGGGAGGACCCAGTGTGGCCGGTATGTAAACAAGCCAAAACTTCTCATTCGTCGGTAAACACTTCGCATGCCAATAGGTCTTCCGTGTTCTGCAAACCATTCATTTGTAATGGACCTGGTAGTGGAGAAACGGTCCCTTAAGGCCAATAATCTTAGGCGGCGATCTTCACGGTCTGTTGTTCTACGGCGGCGTCCAGTGCCCCTTGCTCTTTGCGTACGGCCTTCTCGAAGCCATGCCTGACAACACCTAACCACAGTGTCTACACTTCTTTGCACTTAACTGCAATTGCCCGAAAATAAAGTTCAGCTTCCCGAAGTCCCACTATACGGCCCCTATCAAACTCACTAAGTTGACGAAATCGTACAGGTCTCCGTACTCTAGGCATCGTAACCGATCGTAAAGGATGTCAAGAACCAAAATCCGCCAACGTTGATTCTTTACTGCGGCTGAAATATTCATTTTTAGAGCGTTAGTGAATTAAAAAAAAGCAGTATAAAAACCGGAATGTCCAACTGATAAGGCTGAAAATTTTTTCACTTGTTATTTACAGTAAGATAAATACATTCACCAACTTTTATTAAAATAAAACCATTTAAACTGGGTGTTCGGATTTATATGTCACTTAGTATATTTATCCCTTTTTGAAAGTCCGCCCAGATGTTTTGGTTCTTATCGGGTTACCCTATTTAAATAAATGGTTCATTCTGATTTGTTTGCCTTGTTCCCTTTAAGGAAATTAATACAAGGAAGATGCTTTAATTCGCTTATTTAAGCATTATAATTATTCTACAAATCCAAACCATCCAAAAACCAATTTGCAAGTGTACGAGACTCAAGTTGAATTGAAAAACTTCTTAAAGTCATTTAGATGGATTCCGCTATTGCGGTGCCAAAGGTATTAATTTGGAAAAGTTTCTTTAAACGTAGAAGTTTCGTAACACACTCTACGATCAGTTATTAAATTTCTTCTGGCAACTTGACTTGGTTTTCACACGACGAATAAGTCGAAAAGCTAAACGATTTATTTGATATGAAAATGATATTTTAAGCTAATAGTTCAAAGTTTTATGCGAAGGCGGACCTGCAGCTGCGATGACGTCACTCCTGTTATACCGGTTAGAACAAAAACAATGACATTTTTCTAGTTAAACTTCTAGGTTATTTCAAGATCTACGTTCGAATATGTATTAAAATCTTGCCTGCAATCGCCATATGAAGGTCAAATATGTGAGGCGGGGGAAAATTCCTAGCTCATCATAATTATTGATAAAAAACATCTTGTTAACAAATACAACAGGGTAAAAGGTAAATAGGTGTAAAACATTTTAGGAGGTGATAGTACAGCCCCTTTGCTATCGAAATTAGTACATAATACCATACCCTATATTCAAAGGTTGAAAAGTTATTGAAGATTTAAGATTTTTTTAAAAACAATCCATATTTCAGAGTAAAAAAGTCGAGAGAGAAAAAAGTTGGCGATTAAACATTTGTTTTTTATGGTTTTAGGTTATTATTTCAATAATTAAAAATTTAATTATCAGTAACCGAATTTTCTCACTAATAACCTTTCTTCTACCCATTTTGAAAACCTTATTAACTATTATAAATTAAAAAAGATTCGAAAACAATACCAAACAACGTATTTATTTTCATTCAAAAATGTTTAACTAAGAAAAACAAATAACGTTTTACAGTAAGTAAGGTGTTTTACAAAAAAATCAGTATCTATACAACAAAACGTACAAACAATTTAAATAATATCCTTGTTTCATAAGGAATCTAAATTGGTATGATAAGTGCACAAAAACTGTGTGAAACTAAACATAATGTATTGTAATACAACAATAGGGAGTAAATTTACCAATGGCTTGTCTCCTATTTTCACAACTCTCTAATTGATAAGAAAGTGTTTTTGTGAAAATAATGTAACTGTAAGCTATGGGATAGTTATTATTTTAAACTACGGTTAAGTTACACGATTAGATTATTTACACAGTTGTAATTGTACTACAGAATAATAAAAACTGACTAAAAGTTACTACAATTGGTAAGTAAAATACAATAATGAATTGAAGGTAAAATTCATTGCAATTGTTGTTCGAAATGACGCCCGCCGTTTCTTAAGCAAGCCCGTAGTTTTTTTCTCATGTTGGTACGCGTGATGCGGCCAGTTAGTTGTCCTCTGATAGTGTCAGCAGCAGCAATAATTCTTTCTTTCAACTGTGCAAGAGTGTCTATGGGCTCAGCGTACACCAGTGACTTCATGTGCCCCCATAAATAATAGTCACACGGTGTTAAATCTGGGCTCCTCGCTGGCCACGGTGTCGGTCCACCTCGGCCAATCCAGCGACAAGGATATTTCTCGTCCAGCCACTGTCTAACACCCAGACGGAAATGCGCGGGACAGCCATCGTGTTGGTAGATCATCTGCATCCTGATATTCAGAGGCAGGTCTTCGAGATACTTCCAGAGTTCGGATCTGAATAAGTTTTCATAGAATTCGCCATCCAGGTTGTCAGGCAAAAAAACTGATCCAATTAGATACGTATGAATGATTCCCATCCACACGTTTGCCGAAAATCTTCTTTGATGGGCTCTTGGCTTTGCCATGTGGGGATTTGCCTCTCGTGGGGCCCAATAATGTGAGTTGTGATAATTTGTTGTCCCCTCTCTGTCAAACTTAGACTCGTCGGTCTACAATATTTTAGTTAAATAGTCGTTTTCTTCTTGATCCCGATGAAGCATGTATCGACAAAAATCAATTCTTCTTGCGGGATCTCCTTCTTCTAATACTTGAACCAGTGTGTAATGGAAAGGGTAAAATCTCGCCGAATGCAAAACGAACCACACTTTCCACTGAGTTAAACCAAGCTGCTTTGCTATAACTCGTGTAGACGTCGTCGGGTCTCTGCCGTAGCATTCCAGTATTGCCTCTCGATCTTCGTCGTCAAACAACCGAGGTCTACCAGCATCATGACGTCTCTCATGAACCTGTCCACTTTCCTTGACGCGTTGGTACACAGAAGCAAATACTGGATGACTCGGTATTCACCGATTCGGAAAACGGTTTTCGTATTCTCGCCTGGCTTCAACGGAATTTCCATCACTTAAACCATAACAAAACAGAATATCAGCGTATTCTTCGTTACGGTAACTCGCCATTATTAAAACTGATCAAAAAAGTAAAAGTACGTCCTACCGCGTTAAAGGTTGATATTCTACTAACTAGCCTAAGCGTTAGTTCCCTTTCCTTGATCCGTCAGCTGTGTCAATTCATAACATACGCAGAGCTTGCTTCCGAGGAGCGACGACAGATTCCGAATACTTAAACCCGAATAACGGCACAGGGCACAAACTATAATAAAAAGGGTCGAACCATGAAAGGCTCGGTCCTTTCTAGCAAAGTAATATTGTTTTGTTAAATGGTTTACTTACTGATGTTATTATACCATTTTAGAAACCTAATGAAACGAGGAAGTTTTTGCAGTTATTTGTACATTTTCTTTATTATGATTTTTTTGAAAAAAAAGACTTCTTAATGTGAAAGTTGAAAATAAAAATTTTCATCTAACATTTAAATGAAAATAAATACGTTTTCAGTAGTGTTTTCATATGTTTTTTAATTTATGAGAATTATTAATTTAAATAATAACCTGAAACCACCAAAAAAAGAATGTTTAATCACCAACTTTTTTTATCTCAACTATTTTACTCTGTAATCTGGGTTGTTTTTTAAAAAAAATTAAATCTTCCATAACTTTTTAACCTTTGAATATAGGGTATGGTATTATATACTAATTTTGATAGCAAAGGAGCTATCACCTCCTAAAATATTTTACACCTATTTACCTGTAACCCTGTATATCAGTCGTGTCCTTAAATTCTACTTTAAACCCCACCTTCAAAGCCATTTGAAGGTCAACTGTTTATTTAATCGGGAACTATCCTCTTAAACACCCGCAATGGCAAAATTTAATGTCCTAATACTTTCTCATGTATGACTATGACCTTGAAGCTGCAGCCGACAAAAGTTTTCCTGAAAATGATGAGGAGCACCTCAAACATGTTGGAGAAAATTTAGTTTTCTTTTCGTTTTTCGACTACCACTTGATCGATTCTCCGAAACTAAAATTTCTCCTTAGCATAGACGTAACCTTGTGCCGAAACCTCATCAAAATCTGGCTAAGGCTCTCCACGTTATCACGGGTCCAAGAATGAGCAGACAGGCAAACGAAAATGAGTCATTTTTCCCAAATCACGTCATACAACATCTAAGAAACATACTATCAGATTTTCAAAAGTCATCGCGTTTACAGTACTTCCTCTTCAATTGGCGACGAACGTAGAACTCGAGCAGTGTTACATTTCACTTATTAAAGGTTTTTGATGAATTTAAGTGAAATTGGATGATGGTTCAAGCATTTGCAAGGTATTTTGTTGCTGTAGCAGCAATTGTGACAACTAAACCGCTTAATATTGAAAATGTTTAAGGTTAAAAAAACTTTTTTTGAGATAATATGATGTTTACTGTCACAAAGAGCAGGTAAATCCTAAATATCGTTGTCAACAAACATAAAGCACCCAAAAAAGTTTGATGATGATGAAGATGATTGAAAAATGAAAATACTATATAGTTTGGTGAATTGAATTATTAAGGGAATGTCAGGAAACATATACAGACAATTATAACTGAAGTAAAAGTATGAATGTTAGTGTAAGTAAAATATTATTGATTTTGATAATGATTTTTCATACCTACCATTTCGTGGATGGAGCATCTTAGTTGTTGTAAAATCCAATTTTTGAGTTCTTTTTTAAATGATCTAATTGATCTAAGTGCTTTTAATTACTCTGGTATGAAGTCATAGAATTTTGGTCCCAAGAAAAAAATAAATCGTTGTGTAATGGTTTTTGAATACACATTGAATTTTGATTGAATCTTGTTCTGTAATTATGAATGATGCGATTCAAGTACTTCGAATATTCAATATAATCTACTACACCCAGGACTAAACCACTATGAAAATGAATTTGTCTGCAATCTAATAGTCAAACCTCCATATACAGAGAATGACTTGGATAAATAACCTCCTTATGAAGGATCATTTTTAGAATTAATTTTTGAATTACATCAACCTTTTTGTAATTATTATTCATCCCCCCAGCCAAAATTAAAGTGAAGAAGTAAAGGACAAACAAGATATTTCTTATCCAGAATATCTCCGAGGAACCTGAATTTTGGAATAATACATCTCAGTCTCTTCACCAGGTACTCTGTATGGGCATCCCATTTTAAGTGTGTGTCCAAAATTACGCCTATGTATTTTATTTTATCGATTGACTGAATCTCCTTGAGACCACTGCTTGTATGAAACTCAAGCTTACTAAATTGTGGTGAGAGCCTGTCGTCACAAGAAAATACTATACGAGCATAGTGTGTTTTGTTGTAATTAATTGTGATAGTTCTTTCAGAAAATAAATTTATAGCGTTTTGAAATCATTTTCGATTTTGGTTTTTAGTGTATGCCACTGGTTACTATCATAGAGAATAGTTGTGTCATCCGCAAAACCGATATCTCCCGCACTACTTATTTTGAACAATTGATAAATAGATTAAATAAAATGGGTCCTAATACCGAACCTTGGGACTATTATTAGTTTTGACGCACTGTGTTCAATTTGACAAATAATTTTTGATAAGTTTGTGTGTTACGCCACGGAAACCTAAATTTTCTAAACTTGTTAAAAGCGATTTATGAGTAATAGAGCCGAATGCCTTTGCAAAGTCGCAAAACCGCATGCAGTTGGGTTGCCAATATCGAGATACTGATATATAGTATGTTACTTGTTACTTCTACAATAGCATCTTGAGTAGATTTGCCTTCTTAAATTATATTTTTTTTTTTTTGTAAATTTGGTGAATCACTTTTTTAACACTTTTTAAAATATTTTAGAAAAATTGCTCAAGATGGAAATTGGTCGATAGCTGTGGATTTTTCTCTTTCTCCAGATTTAACTAATTCTTTTTTTAACACAGCATTTTTTAAACATATATAGGGATATTCCTTTATTCATACAAGAATTTATCGAATATGACAGTATGCCGCAGATGTTGGAATTTACCCTCTTGAGAGTATTTTAATTCATTAATTATTGTCTTTATTTCGTGCGTATCGGTCGGTTCTAGATATAACGAGTTATATAATCAAGTCCTATTATAATTTAATTTTTCCGCATTTTTTATGCTTTCTGCCAACTTTTTGCCGATTTTTGAAAAGTATTCACGAAATTAATTAACTACATTACTCATTAGTTCTCAATTTTTTTTGGTGTTTTATTTTTTGTCTTGTGTTTTATTGATAAATTTTGTAAATTATCAAACTCTTCCTGGAAAATTATTATTTTAGCCTCTTTAATTATTTTTGTCGTTCCGGTTCCATAGGATTTAAATTCAGTCAAAAGATTCAAATCATAAGGATTTTTTTTGTTTTCTTATATAATTCAATTTTTTTGTTGATGTTTGTCTTTTTATTAGCGTGCGTGGAATCTTTACTGTTTTAGTGCATTCAGCAATATGTCTTTCAATGCTCAATATAAGAATAACAAATACATTTTCGATATTGGGTTCCTTATATACTGCAATCCAACTTTCATTGAGCAAGTTATTGTTTAGTTTTTCATAATCAATGCAAATTGGACATCGCACGTCAATATTTGCTCATCTTTTAACATAAAACCGAGTTGAATAATCTCACTAGGTACTGTGGTCGGAGAATCGTACTCACTGCAGCAAAAATACAAAATTCAGAGAACTAGAATTGCCAATAAACCCTTTTAATTCATCTCAAGTCATCAATTACCCTTAATTTCCATCATGGTCATCTGTTTTTCTCGGCCAAAAATTAGTACGAGTTGACTATTTAGGACTAGGAAACGGGCAGAAAAATTTTTGTTGGTCAGTATTATCAACCAATCATCTGCTGGGTAAACAGAACCGATCCTAAGATGTTGCAAGTTCCACACCGCACAACAAACCATCTATTCCGATGTTCCAATTCGATTAATTTTCCGACAGGTAACTCGACTCCATTTTCAACCTAACTTTTATTTTTAATTGAACAGTACTAATCCATCGATTAATGTCAAAATGATCCGATTACGGATGTAGCATGTGTAAATACCTTGATGTGTGATTATAAACAGATGTTCATCGTGTACGGGGTTTTTATTCTCAACTCCAAGCATTCTCTGGGCTCCTAGAATTTTGTCAAGCATCAGGTATTCGCCATATAGCATTCCAGCTTCTTCACCCAGTTGTTCTCCATCCTGTGCCAGGTCACTGAAAAACCAAACAAATTCATTTTTTCAACGACCTTCTACTGTTAGTAATATAGCTTTCATTCGTCCGTCCACAGACGCCCAACTACGAAAAGCTGTTTCGTGCTACTGAGCAACTTTCCTATATCAACGATATAAGATCTATTAATAAAAAAGCTGCACAAAGTTCTACCTATTATCAAAATCGATACAGTTCCAATCCACGAATTCAGACAAGGTGGAAGGAGCAAGCCAAAATCTCAGTTTCTAGTCAGTATGAAAGTGCATATTGCAAGTGGACTCGACATAAGTTAATTAATTAAATTTTTATCTTAGTCTTATTTTTTGAAAGTGCGAGTATTTGCGGGTAATTTCAGTGTTTGACGTTGTTAGGACATGATACTTCTTAACCCCCAATGAAGGTAAATCTTTCCACCTTTAGGTATTATTATTATTATTATGTTGTCACAACGTTGTCACTTTGGTAGGCAATGATAGTCATATGAGTCAAAAGTATGCACTGAAACTACTAATACCACTGACGTCGTAATGTGTACGGGAGAGAAGCGTGCAATATGTGTGTTAGAAAGAGATAGAAGCACCCCGTTGCCTAGCAACCCTAGATGCCATCAACGCACTCTTTTTAACATACATGTTGCATGCTTCTCCTGACTCCTTCTAATCTATTCGGAGAGGTAAATTCTGCTAATATATTACCACATTATGAGTAATATTTTATTTGACGTAATTTGAAACTGTCCCTGTATGATGATCTTCGAAATGAGGCCAATGTCCTTTGAAGCCCTATAGCTATTGGTAGTATGTTCTTTCAATTTTCCGCATGACACGGTTTCGTGCAAGCCAACAGGGCATAAATGAATCGTGTTTCACTTTATACCTTTCCAATCACTCTCGCGGCGTTGACGTATTTGGAATCCCAAGAACGTATCAGGATATTTGGTCAGCTCCGATTAGATAAAGTCATCTAGATCTCTTCAATAAATTAATGTTCTGCCAAATAATTTCATCAAGTCGTCTCACGCAATTGCGGACAAATGGATTTTGTATAAACATCATGTATAGTATCTCAGGGTAGAAGGATTTTCATGCCGGCAAACAATAATCAGCGAAAAAAGCATTGTATATATTTTTTTAATAATCGAGTACAACTTTCGTACGCCTTGGTATTATTTGCTTGAGGAAAAGGAACTAAAATAGATGAGATTCCTCTTTCCACATAATATTTTCTTATTCGCAGAACGCCTATGCGTTAGTTGACCCCTGAATAACTACAGCCCTAATGTTTCGGATTGGATTTGGATTTGGCACTTCCCAACGAAGCAATTTGATATTACATACTATAGGGTTCGACATATTTTCAAATTGTTGAGATATTAGACAATCTATCGACCAAATCACTCAACTTTGATGGCTCGCGCCTCCGCAGCTGTAATCGCCAAATCTGCAGTAAAATTAAGGTATTTCCATTCTATAAGCATATAAATAAGGAGCATACTGTTGACTACAATTTTTGTAATTAACATTCTAAAATATCATGCCTAGTAACGATGTTATCGACCCAGCCCACACTAAAAGCTCACTCTGTATGTCTCAAATCTTCCTAAAAGGACGCGTAGAATTACTGGGTCTAGTAGTTTATAAATATACTCCCGCCAAAAAATGCTTTATACCCTCCCCCACCCCCTACAACTCGCCACTCCCAATTTGTTACCCTTAAAGTTTTTTTCTAAAAATGATCAGGATCCTCTGAAACATCTAAAAACGGAGCTTAAGGGATTTTTTTATGGCTACCGCCACCACTGGATCAATTTTCAAACACTAAAACCTGCGTTGAGCTTTCCAAGTTATAGACAGACCAAGTATTAACGGACAGACAGACCGACAGAAATGAGTGACATGGTTTTTCGTAATGTAGATATCATATAACATCCAAAAACATAATATCTCATTTTCAAAATTTTACGCAATTACAATGTGGCGTGAGAGGTAAAAATAAACGTCACCAAAGGTTCTTGATGAGATACTTTTTTTTCAGAACCACCTGTCCGATATGATCATGGTTCTCAAGAAATCTTATCAGATCAATCTTTTAAATTTGATTTTTCCCTTTGTTAAGGATATACTATGTGATTTTAATGCTGACTTGAGCTTGAGTGATGTATGGAAATAGACATTACAGATATACTTTTTCATATCATATATAGTCCACATCGTAATTCAACAATAAAATCCAATATTGATTGCAATAAAATATACGCAACACGAAATTATCACTGTGTTTCCAAATACCACGATACCAAATGTATAAATGTTATGAAACAACTGATAAAATGGCAAATATGTACGAACATATTAGCATAACATAGCATCAAATAAAATGTGTCGAATATTATACTATTTTTCATCGGTAATTGTATCATAGCTCATTTATTTTCTAGATATAAACAAAAATAATTAGGCATGTGAAATTTCAAAGTTTAATGGACACAAACGTGTAGAATTTTTTTCCAAAAAAAAATATCTTTAGATAAAATATATGCTTCGCAGTTGGAGGTAAACTTATTTGTTTCTTGAAATATGAATAAAAATTTAGAAATACGATAGAGCGGTAGTGCATGGAGTAAAATTTTTTAATCTGTGAGAGTATATTAATATTCCAATTATAGAGAACTAAATATTTATAACAGTATTTATAAAATATAAATAAAGCATTTTTTGTCATTTTTAAATTTCATGTTTGTACCTCAAGAACAAAGAAGTTATTTTACTCAAAAAGGAACGATATATGTTAGGCTGTTGAGGCCCTAATAGGAATTAGAGCTATATTTTTAAGCATAGCATGTCTTCAATGTTACGCAAAGGATTAAGAAATATCTCAAAACACGTGTTTGTATATTTTTTCAATACCATATTATTGTTGTTCGCGGAATAAGAATTTCATGTACGAGCCAGTGCTTTTTTAAAAAATACAATTCAGTTTTATATCGCCTGAGTTCCTGTCTATTTTAGGGGCGTGATGTAAAACATATTTCCCAGAGTTAAAATTAATTTGTGGACATACATTGGTGGTCAAATTAAATATCTTAGCATTTCATCAATTTGTACTCGTTTTGGGTGGAGACAAAAAATCCTCTAAGCATGTTCAACATGTGTATACGTGTAAAAGTCAATCTACTAATCTCAAACTTTTTGTTTACTTATTCAATACATTTTGAAAATCCGTATCATTTAGGTGGAAAAAGTTTAGTACTCACGAGTTTCTGCTGTACGGACAACTCATGGCTTCACCCACACAGGTGGTGTCGGAACTCTTTTCTACTTCCGACTAAACTAAGTATAAAACGGTGTAGGGACCCTCGATCGACAGTGGCTAATAGGCTTGGCTTAATACCGTATAGAAAAATTCCTATACATTTCAAAATAATATCGTATTACTGACTTGACGTCTTGATTTACTTGGATATCTCTCTTTTCTCGATTGAATTATGCAATGTAACTGTAATCTACCAGAATTACATGTATTTTGTGGTTATAATTTTATCACTGGCGTGGACTACGGGGCTCGAAATGTATTAGCATAGATTGGAGCAGCCGTGAAGGGGAATTCCAAGTACCGAGGTACCGCGGCTACTCTAAAGGGGTTAAAGATCAGATGTTTAAGCTGCTGTTAGTAAAAACAAATGAAATTCGAGATATCAGAACCATAAACATTGCATAACAATTAATCGTTATGTTACAATAGTTCTGGGTAGATTTTGGCGTGTTATTTCGGGAAAACGGACGAGAGTGACAGACACGTCGCATTAAAGAACGTTAGAGATTAGATAATCTAATGCTCGCTTGTCGCTTGGAGGACCGGACGCTCTTTTTAAGCCAGGAAGTGCCTACCCGAGGCTGCCTTGTGTTTTTCTGGTTTTGTATGGTGCCATCTAAAAATTGCAATGTTGGCTTCGCGTAATCTACGCATGCTGCAAGACCTTTCAGACTATATTGTAGTAACACACTGCATAGGAATATAGAAATGAACGAAGAAAACTACGGAAACCCCCCTAACAGGGAGTTAAAGGTGTCGACGGCGAAGGCGGGGCTATCTCGTAGGTACACTGCGCAAGAAATGAATTTTGAGTTATGCGCATATGGGATATCTCTATCGAATGTACACTGCGCAGAAAATGAGGTTGAGGTTCCACTCATGTGGCATCTCTATCTGTTTCTGTCATTATGACTGTAAATCATGAAGCAGGCGCTCTACGCCATGTTCTGTTCATTTGAGACAGGATAAATGTATCCTTTACGAAGCTTAACGTTCTATGTCTATAACGTGTTTACCGAAAAGGAAGAAAGCAGTATAACACATCGAACGCCCCTGCTAACGCGGCATCGGTTTGAATTGACAAAGTCGACGCGCAGGCATCCCGCCATATTCAAAAAGAGAGAGAATACTCTTCGTGGAAAGAACAAACGAGACAGATAAATATAATATATTGTAAAAAGTGTTAATTGTACCAGGACAACTCACGAGTGTGTAGGTGTCTAGTATGTGTAAAATTATGGAGTCCTCATTGACACGGGGTTGACCTGGCAGAAACATACTAATATTTGGAAAACTAAGTCCCAAATTACGTTTTGGAAGCTTTATCCTTTGTTGTGCAAAAATTCAAAATGTACAGACCATGAAAAATTGTAGTAAATATCTCTGGTGCCAACTTGAAAAAAGTGAAGCTTTTTGCCGCAGATGCTATATATTCTAAGTCATTATTATTTTCTCTTTCCCTTGTAAGCTACCCTGAAAACAGTTAACTTAAGCTAGGTGTGTATGCCACGGCGGTCTTCTGTCATAATTACGTGCCTATCAACGACCGCTGCCACAGCGTAAATGAATTTTGAAGGCAAGTGTGGAGCGGTCGCATACGCTGTTAAGTTTGATCGGCAAGATTCGGTTGCATGAAATGGTCATAAAACCTGCAATTACCTACGCAAACGCGGCTTTGTGCTTTCTGGTCAAGACGTACATACAGAGACAGCAAGTCCTGCAAAACACAAATCTACGCACAATCTCGAACTTCCCGTGGTACGTGGTCAAATCATACCGTTCACAGAGATCTTGACATCCCATATCTAAGGGATTACGTAAAACTACAGGAGTTATCATCAAGCGGAATGATGCATTATTCAGTAGACTACACAGTCAATGCTTAACCGTTTTCTACTTCACACGGCTTATTTCTTTTCTTTGTTCTATTTCTTCCTTCTTTTCTTTCCTTCTTTCCCTTTTGCCCTTGAACTTGTTTGGTATCTGGGTAGCCAGACCTGACAGACTAACAGACCAACGAGACTTTTAACTAAGAGCCATGGTCTACCATACCGCTCTGAACAATGACGATTAGTCAGTTTAAAAATAGTGAAATAGTGTCAGGCAAGACTTGTGTCCGAAATTAAGTGGATATAGCGTTATTTCGTGCACGAAAGAATTGTGTGGAGGGGCGGAGAGATCAGAGTTTTACAACACCAGAAGGTATTTTTTTATTGTGCATTGCTGTGCCTATGGGAGGGAAAGAGATTGCAACGCCAGCGGTCAACAGCTAAGTAATTCAACGGCAGAAGCGGCTCGGAATGTGGTTGTCAGTAACCCCTACGGTTGAAATCGATCGTGATAATGTTTGATTGAAAGAGACCGTTGAACGTCCACAGTTCAAATGGCAAAGTTTAAATTTGTATAGTTTATCCGTGACATCCGTTGATCCACTACTAACTTTACACCCTGTATAACAGCAACGAATTAAAGTGTAACAGAAAATTTGCATTTTTTCTGTTATCCCAGTAACAATATCCTTTTGAATTTTGAGCAGAAGTGTTGTGCCGATTTACAAATTCTCATAATCAGTGGCTAAGAAATCATTTCCTCAGTTTTTGAGATATCTGAGTAACCGCAAACAACTTCTCTTCAAAATTCAGAAGTAATTGGAAGCAACTAGTGTGTATAATACATCGTACTGCTAATAGGGGCGCAAGTGAGGTTCAATAGTGTTGTTTTCTGTAAAGAAATTATTACTTATGGTGGCTTAGTTGTCGTCACTTCCTTTAGTTGGCGTTGCCACACGTAATACTAGAAAGAAATTGAGAGTGTACTGTCTGTAGTGATCTGGGATTGTACTTGAAGGTCACCGTTGCAACCGAAACGCCGTACAATATAGAGGAATTTTAAATATATGTGGTTTGATCTGGCCAGACAAACCTGGGGAATTATCAACATTGAAGCCACAGGATAAGTTTCAGACGTTACATTAACGTCATTTTACTATGTAATAGGAACATTATTGCGGCTCAAACAGGCACACCCATATTGATCTTGCGGGATGAAGTGCTCCAATTACGACGGTTAGATTATGAAGAGAGAAAGTCAGTCATCTAAACAGCAAAGCTTGCCTAGAAGGTCATAAGACAAAAGCTTAAATAGGACCGTAAACTGTTGTAATATCTGAGTAATGACGCGATTCTCACATTCACATGAGAAAGCTTACGCCACGTTTATGACGTAGCTATGTGATGTCGGCTAGGAGGTGTACAGTTGATCGACAGACTTCTAGTCAATGTAACGTCTAAAACTTATCCTCTAGTTTTCATGTTGATATTCCCCAATTTTTGTATGTCCGAATCAAACCACATGTTTAAAATTCGTCTCTATTGTACGACGTTTCAATCCCAACTATGACCATACAAGAACAATTCACACCTTTTTACTAATATATTTTATCTGTCTTTCAGGTAACACCTCTTTGTTTTTTCCTTTTATTTTCACCCTCATATTCAGTACGTTACTACAATAGTCTGAAAAGTTCTTCTGTACCCGTGATCTGTGATTGTACTTGAAGAAGGTCACCGTTGGGATCAAAACA
The DNA here is from genome assembly GCA_963669975.1 of Acanthoscelides obtectus. Taxonomy (NCBI): domain Eukaryota; kingdom Metazoa; phylum Arthropoda; class Insecta; order Coleoptera; family Chrysomelidae; genus Acanthoscelides; species Acanthoscelides obtectus. The sequence goes on from CAVLJG010001231.1 coordinate 801,905, forward strand.
TTGTAAAATAAAAAGGAATTTTAAATGTATGTGGTTTGATTCGGCCAGACAAACATGAGGAATTATAAACATGGAAATCACTCGGATAAGTTTTAGATGTTACATTAACGTCGTTTTAATATGTAACAGGAACATGATTGAGGCTCAAAGAGGCACACCCATATTGATCTTGCCGGATGAATTGCGACGGTTAGTTTATAAACAGAGAAAGTCATTCATCTCAACAGCAAATATTGGCTAGGAGGTCATAAGACAAAATTTTACATAGGACCTAAAACTGTTGTAATGACGCGATTCTCACCTTCACGTGAGTAAGTTTACGTCCCGTTCACGCTGTGGCTATATGACCTCATCTAGGAGGTGTACATTTCGTTTTCAATGTAACATCTAAAATGTATCCTGTCCTATCAAAGCACATGTTTAAAATTCTTCTCTGTTGTGCGATATTTCAGTCCAAACTGTGATCTTATTCAAAACACTTTTTTGCCAATATATTTTATCTGTCTTCCAGAGCCGCTTTCCAGTGCCTTTCAATTGAGAGTTGTATGCACCCGACTTGAAGTGGCACGCTCCCGAACTGCTCTAGCAAATGTGCATGGGAACGCGACGATAGAAACCTCAGCTGTTTGTGTCACAATGTAAACACATTTTGCCTTTATTTTCAGAAGCATTGACACACTATCCAATTGATGCCTGGTGATGCTTTTAGAATGATGGCGAAACACCTCAGAGGTCTGCATATTTATTGTAAAACTTCTTAATAAATGTATCTAAGTCATATTTTAGTGTAGACATTTAAAATTATTTTCAAAGTGTCTAGTTATAGATGAAGCCAACTACAAGCTGCTATGAACATGCATTCTTGCACTCTCTTGTGATCTTTATTTAGGAACATCTCAAATGTACGTTGTGTCTCTGTATCAAAACACCAGTTTTTTACCATCCTCCATTGTCTGGTATCAGTTTAATGTGAGATTAATGCAAAAAAAAAACACAAACGATGAAAAAACATGACCTAACAATCTTGACACATTGTCATTTTCGTTATCCATACTAGTTTGGAGCGTATAACACCGAATAAAAAGCTGGTACATGAGGGGGCAGGGGATTGCAAAAATGAGTAGCTCAGGTGCATGAACACTCTTGAACACTAGAACCGTATTGACAGGTGATGGGTAGCTCCGAGTTACTCCGAGTATCACAAACGAGGCACTGGAAAGCATCTCATTTGTTTTTCCTTTTATTTTCACACTCCTATTCAGTGTATTACTACAACAATAGTCTGAAAGGATCTTCTCCCTTTTTCGTTGTGTAGTATTGTTTGTTAGCATTCAATAATCCACACTCACAATATGGTAATGTCAAACCTAATCAGTGAGCTGTGATAAAGTATGGGTACGCCAATGTCTTTAATTTATATAAATTCTAGTAAACAAGTATATATGTGAGTAATTTAGACTAAACGATATCGAGATTCAAAATATGTACCCCTGGGAGAATAAAATTACAATTATCTTTGATTGGCGGTCAGCTTTTTTTCTTTATGAATGCGCGTGTAAGGTCAAACAAGGGATATGGGTTTCAAAGGCGCTGGCGCTAAGCAACCACATACCTTATTTGATTGACCTAATTATGATGAAAATTGCATCATTTTGCCCTGCAGATTTAATGATGAGTTATCAGATTACAGAATTACAGTACGAGAGAGAAGTGCGTACTTGCAATACGTGTGTTAGAAAAAGAGATAGAAACACATCGGTGCACCATCGGCGCACTCTTTCTAATAAACATATTGGACGCTTCTCGAGCTTCTCTCTCGTACACAGCCAAATTTGTTCAGGCCAACTGACATTGATGCTTGTTTCTAAAACTGAGCCAGAAAATGCATTTTAGCCAAACAACAGGAGAGTTTTAGGAGTTACAAGTTAAAATAAATCAGTTTGATTCCGTGATTCTCCATAGTTTGTAAAAAGGAAATTGGGAAACTGAACCAACACAATTTTCCTATTTTATTGGTTCCAGCATTGATGTTTTAATCAAAATTCGAAAAAGGCTCCTATAAAAAATACTACAGAAAATTCTACATTATTGCACTACCTTTTGATTGTGCACTATGCGAACACAGCATTTCTATATCGCTAATATCACTAACTTGATGAGCGCTTAAGATTTCTCAGATCGAGAGAACCTTTGCTAAGCGTGGCAACGTTGTTATAAAGGGTGTCCCAAAATTAACGCAAGATTTGAATTAAATAGAAAATGCCATTTTTAGTCTTTTAATAGTTATATTTTTATTGACTCATAAAGTACATAGGATAGGGTTATGTATGGAATAACACATCGGACAAATGGCCTCCACGGCTTTGCATGCACATGCGCACTCTTTTGTCGAAATTTTCCATGACCCTTCTGCATAAATGTGGCTGAATTTCGTTGATGCAGCGTTGAATCTCCTCCTTTAATGCACGGGTGGTTGTGGGCTTGTTGACATAGACTTGTGATTTCAAATAACCCCATAAAAAGAAGTCTAATGGTGTTAAATCACACGATCTAGGAGGCCAATTTTGATCACCGAAACGAGAGAGTACACGACCGGGAAATGTCTCATGCAGTAATTGAATTGTTTCACGGGCTGTATGACATGTGGCACCGTCTTGTTGAAACCACATATTGGGTACATCAATATCATTCAATTTTGGCAGAAAGAACTGTGTAATCATGTCGCGATATCGAGCACCAGTAACAGTCACTGCTTGACCAGCATCATTTTCAAAAAAATATGGCCCAATTATGCCTCCAGCCCAAAATCCACACCAGACAGTCACGCGTTGTGGGTGCATTTCTTTTTCGACAATCACACGTGGGTTCTCCGAACCCCAAATGCGGCAATTTTGGCGATTGACAAAGCCATCAAGATGAAAATGTGCTTCATCGCTTAGGATGATTTTGCTTGAAAAATCAGGGTCCATTTGTTGATGTTCAATAATCCATTCAACAAACTCTCTTCTCTCTGCATGGTCATTAAGCTTCAATTGTTGTGTTAATTGAAGTTTGTAAGCATGAAGACACAGATCTTTGGTGAGTATACGCTGTAGAGAGGTTCTTGACATTTGCAATTCTTGTCCACGACGTCGAATTGAGGTTCCTGGATTGTCCGCAACACTCTCACGCACTGCTTCGATATTCACATTTGAACGGCTTGTTTTTGGACGACCAGTGTGTTTGGCGTCTCCAACGGATCCAGTCTCCATGAATTTTTCAATTAATCTCTTCACAGTTGACGAAGTTAAAACACTATTCCGGCCATATTTTGTATGAAATTTTCGAACTGCAGCCGCCAAGCTTTCACTATTTTTGAAATATTCTTTAATAATGAAGACACGTTGTTCTATCGTGTAACGCTCCATTTTTCATAACCCTATACTGTTAGCTGTCAAATTGCTTTTTTTCAGGGTTGCCAACACTTCACTGCACAAATGGCGGCAAATTCAAATCTTGCGTTAATTTTGGGACACCCTTTATAAGTAACCAGCGACACCTACTGGCAAAATATGTAATATAACTTCGTGATCTTCCGCTTTTCTACACCAGATAGCGCACCGCATTCGTGTCGCGCCATCTATGAATCGATAGCTTAACTACGCTGGTTAAGCTAGCGACTAGTAAGTGGCGCTTCCATGCTTTTGCGTCATCTATCAATTAAAGGTGTAACTGATTAGTTTGACTTTTGATCACTAGATAGCAGGTACCTAAACTGCTACGCCATCTACCAAATGCCTGTCATTTGTCATTGACTTGACACCTCATTTGACATATTTTGCAACTTTGTGGACGTATTTATGTTATTAAGTTTTTTATTTATTTTTTTGTCAATTTCTATCGTTGCCCCATTTTACATATAATCCCAATGCCATTAGGATTGAAAGAAACAAGGTTGGAATGTGTTTAAGCAATATGCATAGAATCTTCAGGCCAACTATGCCATCAAGCTATGATTAGTGGTTTCCAACATTAGAAATGAAATGATATTCCTTCTGAATGAGATTCACTTTTGGACCACCCAGGAGGATGTGATAATCAAACATTCTGACTATGTTTCATTCAAGTAAGTACTATAAATTATTCTTACATAACTAACATTTGAACCAGATTGCATTGGCTCGTTTAGGCTGCTGATGTGACATTTATTTGATGCGACAGACCATAACTCAATTTTGAGAAGGAATTTATGTAAAACAGAAAATAATAGGCATTCAGAATTCTCTCTCCATACAGCAGTGAGCATAATTTTGCCTCTACCGAATGTATGTCGCAATAAGGGCCCATTTTTGTTCACTGAGTTACCCTTGCCCAAGCCTTGAAGCCACATGTTAATGGTTACAGGGAACCCAAAATATGTATACTTGAATAATACTCAATACATTTGTTTACTAGACACAAACTGATTTTGCAAAAACAAAAGAGCAATGATTTATATAATACAAGTGTGTTTTCAGATACTATGCCAAGAAGGAACCAGATGACTCAATCCCATTTCATGCCAAAAAGGAATATTGTGAACAGAGAGGACTCTTATGGATTCCTCCAAATAAAAGACCTCAAAGATTACGAGATAGTATAAGGGAATTTGAAGAATACCTTATACACAATAAAATAATATACTTTTTATGGGAAGATAGTAAACTGAAGCTCCTTTTTTCAAATGGGTTGATAATTACTATTAATATTAATAGCAAAACAGGAGATGTAACAAATATTGCATTTGATAAGCAACTATTATCAAAGCTTCAAGTTAACATTATTTGTGATGGTGAGTACTCAAAATGTATTACTTCAATAATAAATGCTAATCCCAACAAAACTCCACATTATGTTTACTCAAATAATTTTGCATACATATTTCTGACACTTGCGATTATGTATACCACAACTCTCTAGGATCAAAGTTCAAAACTAGTTTATTCTACAGTTGTACACATTGGAAAGCAAACCTGCCAATCTAGCAGACCTAAGTAGGAGACAGATCATTAACCCTTATGACATAAAGTTTTCTATCCTTGATATAGCAGTAATTTATTTTTTAAATTTTATCAAACATCCAAAACAAACAACAACAATCTCCATTATTAGCTTGCCCAGTAGTATTGATGCCTATGGTCAGAGCATTCATGTCCACAACAGTAGACAATATACATCAATATTTATTTGAGGAAGACAGTGCCTTTACTGGAATAGCCAGTTAACATGGTGGTAATGTTGTGTATAAGTTCCATCAAAATTCAAACACTTCATGAGTTATAGGCTAGCCAAAGTTGACTGCTTGTTTTATTTATCTTTACGGATTTCATTGTAATTATTTTTTCTGCTAGGTACAATAATAGACAACCAAGTAATATCAATCTGCAATGATGGTCACCTATTAGGCTTTGGGGGATTATGGAAAGATGGATGGATCCTGGAAGGAGGTCCCAGGAGAAAACTCAACTATTATGGAGAATGGTTAGCAGTATGGGGGAAGGCTGGTGCAGATCACCCACAACCTTGGAGCCCTCTGGCAAAAGATCACCAAAGCGCCAATCTTCATTTGTACTGGATTGGTCCCAGGGAACCTGAATTGTTAGCCTACAAAAAGACTGAAGGAGATCCTTTGCAAGTTGTGGTTAGCAAAAGGTGTAGCAGAACTCTGATTCTCATAGAGCAGAAAGTTACTTTGAGAGGTAGGCAATATTCTTTTCCAAAAACCTCCTTATAATGACCTCTTAGCCCTACAACCACACCCATAATCAGGGTTGTTATGTTTCAATCAAACAAGTTTTAAACACTTTTTTTTGTTGTATGTGGATTATTCAAGTTTTTTTTTATATTTTTTAATGATTAAAATTGATTTTATTTTGCAAAACGAAACTAAAAGGGCCATAGCTTAAAACACATAGGTACTAAAGTAGTAGTAAACTACATTGAAGTCTAATACTAGTACACTACAAGCAGCAGAATAATCATATAATAGGACTATGAATTTACTTGTACGGGTGGTCCATCTATCGTTTTTTTTTTTGAGTTACTGGTTTTTTGCGATATGTCAAGACTTATTTCGCATCTGATTTGACAGAACATCAGTCATATCATTCCGATTAATGAAAATGGTTATGTATTCGCTTGAACAAAGCTGGGAAATATTAAAACAATATTTCGAAAGTGGTGGTAATGTTGCAGATTGTGTCCGAAAATTACGTGCAAAAATGGGAAGAAATGAAGCACCGTCAGCACCGTATGTGAGGTATTTTGTGCAAAAAGTTCGTGAAACTGGTCTTCTTATTGACAAACCAACACGTGAAAGACCGAAAATGGTGCGTACACCCGAGAATATCGATGCTGTAGCTGAGAGTGTGGCAGAGTCTCCAAGCACATCAACGCGCCAACGTTCTCAACAATTGAACATTTCACGCACATCATTAGGTCGAATTTTGCATAAAGACCTTGGTATGAAGGCGTACAAAGTTCAATTGGTTCAGCAATTGAAGCCAACTGACCATCCAATGCGTTTTCGCTTCGCTTCATGGGCCTGCAATCAACTTGATGAAGATGTTGATTTTGGTCGAAAAATCATCTTTTCAGATGAAGCGCATTTTTATCTTGGCGGCTATGTTAATAAGCAAAACTGCCGCATTTGGGGTTCAGAGAACCCACACGCAATCGAAGAAAAGCCAATGCATCCAGAACGAGTGACTGTTTGGTGCGGATTTTGGGCTGGTGGCATCATTGGCCCATTTTTCTTTGAAAATGAAGCCGGAGCAGCAGTTACTGTGAATGGTGAGCGTTACCGTACCATGATAAATGAATTTTTCTTTCCACAAATTTAAGATATTGATGTCGGTAACATCTGGTTTCAACAAGACGGTGCTCCGTGTCACACAGCAAACGCTAGGATTGCTCTTCTGCGAAGTGTTTTCGGTGATCGCATTATCAGCCGAAATTCTGATGTTGTTTGGCCGCCTCGGAGCTGTGATTTGACCCCATTAGATTATTATTTATGGGGTGCCATTAAAGACCAATGTTATGCCAAGAAACCAGCAACAATTGGCGAAATAAAAGAGAACATACGCGCTGCCATTGCTGAAATACAGCCACATACGATTGAAAATGTGGTCAAAAATTGGACTGACCGTATGGGCTACTGCAAAGCCAGCCGCGGCAGTCATTTAAATGAAGTTGTATTCCATACTTAATCGGAAGGATTGTACTTTCAAATAAAAAAAAAATTTGGAAAAATATTTAGTAGTTTTTTTTTATAGCATTTTTAAAAAAAAAATTTAAATGGACCACCCTTTATAATATCATTAAATAAGTTACTTAACAAATTTCTATAAAAGTATGCAACCCATCTTATTTAACATAAAATCCTTAAATCGATATTTTTAAAATATAAAATCATGGAAAATGTACATAGAATAAATTTTTAGTTTTCACTACTTTTTACAGAAACTCCAAGTAAAAAAATGTAACTTATTCACAATTCTCCAAGCTACTTATCTTTGAGGAAATAGGTTCAGTAGAAACATCACCATTGTCGGTATCAGAACTCTCTGATATATAAATATTTTGTTTTTCTAACAAACTTCCTTGTTTAACTTGTTTACAATTTTTAATATGCTTGCACATTCTAGCCACCAGTGGCACTATATCCATATTGCAGGTTAAACATTTTGCTCTTTTATTTATTTTCAAGCCAGCTTTGGCATCAGTCTCGTTAAAATATTTCCAGACGTGATCCTTTCTCCTCCCTGTCATTGCCTTTCTTTTTTTGCCTATCTTTAATGCACAAAAAACAAAACACATCGCCACGCTACGACTTCGTACCACATTTGACTGCTGAAGATCGAAAAATTACCCAAAGGCAAACGGTAAATCCCAGGCGTCCGCACGGTAGTTTCCCGACGTCCGCTTTTAAATTAGAGATGTGCTCTGATAGAGCTGGATCAAAAATAGTAGTAACACTTTAAAGGAACTTCATTAACATTGCTAGATTATATAGGCAATAGTTTTTTAATGTTTACTGTTTTAAACTTGTATTAACAGTGTTTTAAACATGTTTTTTTTTCAGCTAAATTTGAATGTTTTAAACAAAAAAAACATGATTTTTGTTTTTTTTAACATGTTGTTTTCAACCCTGCCCATAATAAAATTAAATTAACAGTAGATTGGTGCACAGCTGCATTACAATAAGAAAACGCCTGACTGAGGTATTCATGCATGTCCCTGGTCCCTGTAGATACAATGACTCACAAAACTAAATATTTATTTCATTGCTAAATAGCCACAGCAGTAAAAAGTCAAACAGGATTGATAGTAAAAGACATACCCATTTGAAACAAAACAATATGATACAGATTAAAAACCAGCCTTAGCTGCAAAGAACTTTTCTAAGTTGTAAAAGTGTTTATCTGCTAGAAATGATTTCAATTGATTATTGAAACTACTTATTGTTGGGGCTTTTTGTTAATTTTCTTTTAAATTATTAAAAATTTAACAACCCATGCAACTAAAAGATTTCTGATATGCTGCAGTACAATGTTGGGGGTATCAGCAAACCTTTTTATCAAGTGTGATAATTCTTCCCTCTTTGTTATTGAAGAGGTTTAATTTATTCTTATAAACACAGATTGATGATTCGTGAATATTTATACAGACTTTTGTTAAAATTCTTAATGATCAAAAATAGTCCTTGCAGAATTCACCAAACTAGCCTAAAGCAAAAAAGTTAGGAATGATTTTGGTTTGTACCACAGGGAAATTCGATTTTTTTGTGGAAAAACTAAAATTAGTATTTTGATTTCCAGGATCTGTATCTGTTGAAGTCAGCACATTTGAATTAGCTAGCAATATCCTCAAACGCATCACAGTTACTTCAGTGCCCCTTCAAACACAAGTTAGTTGCACCACGTTAAGTAACTCTGAAGACCGACTACTAATCTGCTGCATAGATGGCTCTCTTGCATTACTAGATCGCAACAGAGGGTCTACAAGAACAATCAAAGCAGCATTCATCCCAACGTTTGCAGTTTGGCACCCCTCAGGTGCCATTATGGCTATTGCAAACGAAAGAGGTCAGCTGCAGTATTACGACACGGCGTTGAATTGTGTAAAGTCTCAGTTTGCGGGAGAAGATAACACTCCCACAGCATCAGTAGATCTGTCTAGTTACTTCAACTTACAGTTTAGTGTGGCTGGTATCAGTTGGGGCCCAAAAGATTTGGTCATTGCTTTTGAGCAAGGGCCTGTAGCTGTGCTAACACATGTGGAAGGTTCTATGGTATTTAAAGGGCTGATTCACAGGTAACTATAAAGACAGATCTACTTGTCAATCTAGTTTGCAATATCCTTTTTATATTATTCGATCTGAAAGATCCTCGCGCCATCTATGAGACAGTAGCAGAACACAAAAATTAATTTGACACAGTTGAAATGTTTGGTTCAGCTACTGATTCATGGATGACGTTAGGATCTTCAATCTCAGTTTGGCGCATCTCTAATGCTTATATCTTCAGATCGAGTGCATTTATCACTGGTTTTAGGTATTTGCAAACTAATAATGTGGATAAAGCCATCAAACTGCTCCTAAGCTGGGAATTCAACCAAGATGCTTATGCTGCACTCCAAAAAATAGTGGCCTATCTGATGAGAAAGCCCTTAACTGATGATGTTGCTCAGCATTTACAAATTGCGTTGGGCAGTTACCATAATAGTCCAATACCTTTGAGTTCGCAGATAAGGCACAGGTTTGGACATAGGGTAAGTTGAGGATATAATTATTATATTATTTTTAACACATGTAAATAATATTTCAGGTTGCATCTTTAACGAGGAGATTCTTCCACACATTGGTACGAGCGGAAATGTTTGAAACTGCCTTTCTCTTGGCCGTGGATATGGCACACCATGATCTTTTCATGGATATGTATTACATTGCTGTCAAGATAGGCGAAACTGAAATGGCTGCAGCTGCGCGAGCTCAAGCTTCTGCATTACTCAGTAGATGCTCCAGTGAAGGTGAGATGTATGCTTTTTATTTAGTAATTCAATGGCGCATTTACGTGGGAGCTTTGGGGCCATTTGTTATTATTTTTTTGGTGGATCTTCTATAGTCTGTTGCCACATAGACGCGTTTTGAATGGCATGTCTGTTCTTTGGTAACTAAAAAACTCGGCATTATATATCTTCATCAAATGAACAGTAGCATGATCGGCGCCTAATTAGAGCGTCTATTTAAAAATCAGATTATTGACTTTTTACTTCCAACAGTGGTGGGTAGGAAAAATTGTGATCGAAAAAAAATTTGGAAAATGAGATGTTTTTTGATGTTATCGAGAAAAAACACGTCACTTTTTGCCGCTCTGTCTGTCCGCTAATCCGTGGCCCGTCTATAACTTGGAATGTACTGCTCGGATTTTAATAAAATTTGCTTTGTAGTTTTTGAAAATCCGATCAGCGACGGCACAGCTAAGGTCAAAAAACAAAAAAAAAATAAAATCGCTCTAACTTTTTTAAATCGGTCAATCATAAATTGTTGATACTGTTGATACAGTTAGAGAAGCGCGTATAAATTTCTAGACAGTCACAAATTATTTTCACAAGTGTTGATTTAGGTACTACTAACTTAATATCTTGTTTTTGTGTAATGTCGTAACTTATATTTAATGTTTAATAGTTATCTAAAAAAATAATAGCTGTTTCTAAAACGAACAATCCGTCAACAATTATTTTAAGATTTAGGAATAAAGGCCTGCACGTAGCTCTATGGTTGCTTTCAGAAATATATGTCTAATAGTTCGTTTTTGTGAAGCCACTTTTTCTAAACAATTTTAGATCAGACACACTATATCGCGTTCAACTTTCAAATACGACTAAGCAACTGCTTAAGTCTATTTGTCCTGATGTTTCTCTAACCAGCAAACAAATCGGCAATACCAACGAGTTGACTTTTGCTTTTTTCCAGCTTCAAACTGTTCCCGATCATCGTGCTCTCAGTGCTCGGAGACTTCGAGCAGTTCGAGCAACGTCTGCGAGGAAGAAGCAACCAATGAGGAGGATATGCCTCAACCAAGCAACAAAAACGACTACCTACCTCTACCTCTGAATCCCGACAACTGTCTTGCAACCGATTTCAACCAACCTGATCCCACTACATACAAACCAGATCGACCAGTGACGTCACAGAGTAGCGAATACCAAAGACCAGTGCCTAGAGCGACTTACGTGAAAGCCCCGCAAGTACCAAGTACTTTCACAAAGACGAGTACGAATTATAGGGCGGGGATCCCTTCGGCGACGCCTTATGTTCCGCCTTTGCCAAATGTGTCTAACAATACAGGGTTGCCTTATCCGAGTGTCTTCAGTCAAACGCAGAATCCTTACTTGAGTGGTACCTCGTTCAATGGAAATATGTATCCAGTGTCAAGTAGTTATATACCAAATATTCCCAATTTGATGCAACATACAGGGGTTACTGCGTTTGGCAGTGTGAGAAGGTCTTTCCCACCATTAGTACCTGCTGTATCATCCCCCAACCTATCTGACCATGATTTTTTTAATTCGAATATCGCTCAAAATATTCAGTCCACCTCTAGCTTTAACTTAGCCTCGATTAGTGAATTTAATGCGTCGAGTATGAACAAAAAGCATCAAGCAAAAGTGAAATTCTCTGATACTGTGACTGCATTCATAGTACCTGAGGTAAAAAGACCGCAAAGACCACCGCCACCTCCCCATGTTGCCGAATCTCAGCGTGAGTTAGCAGATAGTTTGCCACTTTGTCATCCGAACGAAGATTATCTAAAGGATTTCACTCCAGTGAGGAAAGAAGAAAATAAAAGTACTGAAAATACTCAGCCGCCAAAAATAAAAGTGGTGCATTTTGGGGTAGTATAACGTGATTATTTATTATTATTTTTTGCTGTTGGATCTGCACATATGATATCATTGCAAAGACAAGCATTGTTGATTACTTTTGCAAGACAGCGTTACTTAATACATTTAACAGTACTGTATTGTTGTATTAAGGCAGCGGCATATCTGGAAAATATTGTTGAGGGTACATATGTTGAATTTAAAATTAGCCGCTCAAAAAAGTACTGGGAGACAGGAGCTCAAACATGTACGTTTCGGGGGGTATCGGCAATTGAAAATGAAATTACAGAGCAGGAGAGGTCGATTTGCAAATTGAAAAACATATTCGAAATTTGGGGTCCGGACCCACCCTAGATCCTCCTCTGTATTCAAGTATTCCGAGTCGATTATTCATGATAATAAAGGGTGTCCCGCGTAAAATTTTGACCTTTAAAATTCAATATAAAAAAATTACATTGTTTTCATTTCTTTTTATTTCAATAAAATGGAGCATAATAACGCGGATTTCATGTTTCAAAAATGATATCGTCCAAATGTTTTCTCAATGCACTCGGATGCTTATATTTGAAATTACGCGACGGTAAAACTCTGGATGTAATGATTTGAACTTTACGGCGAATATTGTCCTGCAGGGCCTCGGTTCTTCGGGGTTATTGTAAACCTTTGATTTGAGGTATCCCCATAAAAAGAAATCACAAGGAGCAAGGCGCTACGGAATGCTGATCACCTTATTCGGAAAAATTGTTCTTAACCTTTCCGCTAGCTGTATGCGGAGTCCTTCTTGTTGAAATAGCGTTCTATTGTAATCTGGATACAGCTGCAATTGCGGCAATAGAAATCTGTATATCACACGGAGTCTCTCTCCTTGGTTCAAAAATAAGTGCCGATTACCCTGCTGGCTGAAATGACACACTAAACTGTTGTTATTAAACAATGTTTTTGCTGGCATTCTCTATTGTTGTTGGGGCGCCAGTATCTAATATTTTGTTTATTAAAAAATATGTTTTCTATGGGTGCTATCTGAAAACGTTAAAGCATTGTTTTTGTGAAGTTTTCTCGCAAAAGTTAGTCACTTTCGTTGAGGCCCTCAACATTTTGTATGGGTGGAACTTTAATTTTCCTTCCAAAATAGCATGCACTATTATTTTTTGTATTCCAGTGGCCGCAATGTGCCTGATTTACGTCGATTTCCAGAAATTTCATTTGGAACTTGAGACGCATGTTCTGGCGTTTTTGCTGACGTCAATGGTCCCAGAAGAGTTCTGTTGACCACTATCCTTTTTTGTCTGAATCTTTTTACCCACCGCCAGAGAAATTGGGTGCTCGGTCCATCACTTAGTCGTCGAATATTGAAATGAGTACAAAAAGGATATCATGCGCGTGCCAATGATCCACCTCACTTAAGATATTGATCGACCTCGAATGCGCGGTGTGCCTCCGACCAATGACCCATGGCGACTAACAATTCCGCAAATCATGTGCTTCGATTGATACCCCTCCCTCCTACCTCACCCCGATAGCATTTCCAGATTTGCAATCCTCTTCGGCCCGAGGAAAAAAAATCGAAAATATATTTTAACTTTATATACAGTATTGAAAACAGCTTAAAGAAAGTAAAACTACCAATATTTATACAAAAAATCTTTATTTTTCCAAAAAAAAACGTTAGTCCAGCCTGCTGTACATGAGGTGTCAATTAATACATATTAACATTACAAAGTATTTAAAGTATTTGTTATGCCGGAAAAAGAAATATGATATGTGTAACCACACAAACATCAGCTTAAGAATTAAATTAAAAAAAGCACTGCCATTGGGGCTAAATGCATAAAAACACTTGGCATCTATGTAGAACATTGAAATCGAGTTTTTCCTTCGCAGTTTTTATTACATCTCATGAATTTATTTTTATCGTCCACGGCGCATATTGGCAAATGTTTATTTGATGGCCTCCTAACATCTATTGGAGAAATGGAGTGTGATGGCGTTGGTTTAGTTACTGGCACATATTTTGGAGGCTCAAAATCGACACCTATTTGGATGGTGATTGTCAAATCCATTATGTCGCGGTTAGGGACTCCTAGGGACTTCTGGTCTAATCGATACTCCAACCACGAGTTTACAATCGCCAAATCAATGCAGTTCACAATTGCCAAATGAATGCAGTGAAATATGAATCTAATTGTCCACTTTTTTGTTCTTTGTGACATTCTGTAATGAGAAATCATTCTGGCATTAGGATCAACCCCTCCCATTGTACTGTTGTATGCACTAATACAGTTTGGGCGCTGAATTATGTAATTTCCTGTTTTTCGATCCCAACGTTGAACATCTGTAATTGGCTGACTACCATCTGATGATGATAAAACTAAAATCGATCTATTATCTATCCATTTTATAATGACGAGTCGTCCATCCTGTCTTACAATTTCTTGGAAACGCCCTCTACCTTCTGTCATAAGGCCTTTGTCTGACCGAATATATTGTTTGGCTGTGTTTGGAATTCTATTAATAATAGTGCCTACTGCGTTAACTTTTTTCTCTTGTAGATAATCAAAAAGCTGACAGGAAGTGAAATATCTGTCCATAAAAATTGTACTTCCAGGGCTGATATTCCCGTTAACTTTTTAACAACGCTCCCCCCAATACCATGTTCTGGTTCAGGTTTTCCTGTCGGCCAAGTGGCAGCTGTAAACAGTAAAACCCAGTAGGTACCAATCCTTGAGGAGTAGCGAAACAAAGCCTACTGTATTTAGGTTTGTTTTTTACATACTGCCTCAGAACAGATTTTCCCGTGAATGGGATTTGTTCGTCAATACTTTTAGCTCTTTTGTATGAGACAGAGTAGTCCACTTTTTTTAAGGGCATCTATTATTGGTTGAATCTTCCACAATCTATTATTCTTCTTAGTTTCATCCGATACTTCATTGTTTACTTAGTGCATGTCATTTCGAAGCTTGAACAGCCTTTCGCGGGATAAAACGGTAGCTGCAGGAATTTTCAATAAATTTTTGTAATACATTCGGACTCTGGGTAGTTTGAAGCATCCCATAATGATACAAGAACCGATTAATTTTTTGTATTCTGTTGGTGTTGCACGAAGTGGCGGAAGACTATCTTACATCGTACGAGTATTGCTTTGTGCTGCCGTTAAGTTCCAAAACTCGTCATCTAAATATTGACGGAAGTACTGGTATGGTGACCATTTTCTTCTTTCCTGTACATGGTCCATTACTTCAATATTGTCTGGTTCAAAAGCCCTGTTTTTCCACTTCATTTTTTTCTTTCCATGTTAGTTTTATTTTGGAAAATTTCCTAATAACTGCTAACGGAATGTTGTCGTCATCTGAATCCGAATTCTCACTAATGACGTTATTATTATCAACGGTCCGGTTGTCAAAGACCACAGTACTCTGATCAAAATATACCAAATTCTAGAGAATCCAATAATTCATCTTCAGAATCGGTTTCAAGGTGTCCGTTATGTGCTAGAAAACCTTCGTTCTCATCTTCGCTACTAAAGTCTCCTTCGCTGTGATCCCAAATATTCTCTAACTAGTCATCTGTCAATGCTGCATGTTCAGCTTATTTTCTAAAATGTAATCTAAAAAGTCTGTTAACCCTTAACCGGTCACGTGAATTTTTGGTGCATTACCGGTCAGGTGCAGTCTGTGGGACTGCTGTTTTTTGTTGCCAGATAAATGATTTGTTTTCAGATGTAGGAACTTGGTTTTGTAGAAGAAACACCCTTAGAATGTGTGGAATGTATATTTGGAAAAATAATCAGTAGATCCACAGCAAATAAAACATTATTCAAGAAATAATACAAACCAACTCAGGAAATTGAAAAATATGCACTTTTTCAAAGTAACGTAAAATTAAACTCACAAAAGACAGAAACCAGATTTTTTACAGCAATCGTGAGAAAAGATAGCAAATAATACATTTCTGCAACTATATCGAATTCAAATATAAAAACAAAAGTCTGAGCAGGCCTCAAATGTCGGCACTGTTTACGCAATTATTGCACTTAGGCTTGGAGCACTGTAGACAAACTGGTAACTTACACTGCACACATAGGTACTTGGTCATCCTGTGTGTTGTTTTATGACACAAAGAACATGCCCTGCGTTTCTGTAAGACCATCTCTTCAGTTTCCACATTCACATGCTCCTCAGGCTTACCAAGTGTGCGCGATATCATGTAGCGCAGTTCACGGGGTTAGCAGACTTTTCCCGAATGATTTCATTATCTCTGTAGCACTGATGCAAAATGTACGAATTAACCACAGATATATCCAGAATGCGGAAAAAAATTACTAACGGCCATCTCTTTGAACACTTTTCGTCCAAAAAGTCGACCCCTCCTTTGTTATTATTGTAATACGTGATGATCTCCGGCTTTCTAGTTTCGGGATCAGTATACATTTTTTCGTGCCTTGCTTTTCTTTCCCGCGTAAGAAACCATCGTACTTTCTTCGCGAAACCCGTAAAGGGCAGATCCAACTTCTCTTGCATTGCGTGGCTGAAATTCAGGCGGAATCTCCCTCTTATTTTTTTTCATTGTCCCAACGTACGTAAGCCAGAACAGAAAATCCAAAAGTTTAATAGATGAAAACCAATTATCTGCTGTTATATTTCTATTTGTACCAAACAACGGCTGTACGAGCCGTATGACAGATTGCGTTGGCTTTGAAAATGTCTTATATTCTGGAGCAAGCCCTGTTCCGTCAGAATCTCTGCCACAGTATACATATGCATTATAAAGATAACTATTCGTAGCATCTGTAAGGGCCATAATTTTTATTCCGTATTTGCATGGTTTCATTGGCATATACATGTTGAAACGAACCGCACCCCTGAAGCTTACCGACATTTCGTCGAATGTCGCTGATTGTCCCATTCCATAGCGATTTTGACAATTCTTTATGAATGCGTTGAAGATTTGGGAAATAGGGGCCAAGGGATCTTGTTTTTTCTCTCTTCTCTGTCGAATGGATTATCAAATCTCAGTGCCACGAGAAGTACATCAAAGCGTTTTGCACTCATCACAGCCCTAAATATATCGCGGCCTGTTCCGTCGGTGGCAAAAATGAGTTCTAGGTTCTCATGATTGGATTTGAAAACAGATGTAAAAATCAAAAGCCCCAAAAACGCCTTCAATTCAATCAAATCTATATCATTCAAATGACTTGTTTTTTCTTTGTATTCTTCTCTCATTTTGCCAATTTTGTCATTTGTCCAGGTTACGATTTGCAGCAACATTTCGTCAGTCACAAGCAATTTCCAAACAGACGATGGATTGCATTTGCTCCCAAGTGACTGCGTTTTTCTTTTTAGAACCGGTACCTTCGTGACGATATTACATTTCCTAGTTCGCGACGATGGCTTGACTTCGGATGCACACCATCTGTACCGATTCTTCCCATAGAAATATTTCTTCTCACATATTCCTTCTCTTCTTATAGTATTGCCTCGTGATGCGTCACTTGCCCGATTATCAGACTCTGAGTCGGATGATTCACTTTCAGACATTTCGCTATCAGTATCATGCTCCGATAAAATGTACTCATCTTCTGCAACATCTTCAACATCACTGTCTTCTTCGTCTACTTCACGAAACGTACAACCGACACAGTTTCTCAAGGGAATACAAATAAAATGTGACCAGTAGGCTGGACAGAAGGACCAAAGAGGTTAAGGTGGAAAAATCCCTTCATATCTACTTTCAAGTAGCTATTCATCCAGTTCATCTAACCTCTAGCCTGCTTAAAAATGATTTCCCAATTTGAATATTGCTGAAAGTATAAAGTAGGTTTATTCTATTCTTCTATCGAGCTAAATCTTCGTCCATTCGATTGGTCCCACCCATATATTTATTATACATTCCAACTGCATGTGGGCGTGGAACTTGTATGATTTTCTTTTCTGTTTGGGCGTATCTCTTGACATGGTGCATGGGATTCATAATATCGTTCTCCTTATCAATTTTTGCCGAAACCTACCGCATATGGTTCATTTGGTCGTGGCGATTTACCGTGATAGATATCAACATTTACAAGGTAGCTGTTTTTAGAGTTCAGGCACCACACTTTGTAACCAAATCGAATTGGCTTTCATCTAATGAACAGCTATGTCGACCACAGTATTTTATCATGGACTCATCATAGTTCATATCGTCGGGTTACTGCCAAAACCATATAACTTACATTTTTATAGTTTTTAGATATTGGGGTTTTAAACTTTGGTTTTAGATTAAAAATCACACAATAGAATTAAAAACTATTTTTTTCACAAACTAAATTTTAATGGAATTATGAACAAAACAGCAAAAAATAATCATCACATTTGAAGAAATGACTACTTATTAACAAAAAACGCAATTTTTCTTGCACTTATCTTTTTTTAGCCATTTAATTCTTCCGACTCCGGTTCTTCTTCGGGATCAGAATCCTCCGCTGCTGGTCTTGGAACAAGATTCTTTGCTTCTTTGGAGGTCGGTAGCGATTTATAGTAATAATGATATTCTTCAGGAATAACATTATTTTTGCAAAGTTTGAGCAAATCTTGCTTTTTCTTTGTTGATATTGGTCTGTATTTTTATATGCATTCGTTATTTCAGTTTGGTTTGGCTGTATAGGTCGACCTTTACCCAAAACGTTTATTTCCATATAATCGGATGTATGATCGTACCTATACTGTAATATCCAAGGCTTGGATTTAGTGTACTTTAAGCCAATAAACTTTTTCGTCCTTGGTGTTCTTCAATTTGTTTTTCATTAGACTTTTCTATAAATTTTCTAAATTTAAAAAATCATTATGTTTTAACTCTTTTAGCAGCATAACAATCTTCTTTTCTTGCTTTATGAGCCTCATAATCAATTTCTAGCTATTTTCTTTTTTCCATATTGTCGCTGGTTTTGTACTGCATACAGATTAGACATTGGTCCTTCTTTGGTTTATAAAATGCGTAATTATAGTTTGTACAAAATACTCTTCTGTACGTGATCAATAAGACTGGCTTCAAATCGTCTTTTTCGCGTAACTCTTTATAAAGTGAATGCATTCTAGCAATGCTTAATTTTGGGTCAAGATAAAGACGTTTAGTAGATTTTCTACTATAATGGGATTCCATTACTGGAAAACTTTCTATGTGCTTTTTTACTATTTCTAGGTCTTCTGCCTTCGTTTTATTACTAGGTTCGTGCTTTCCCCTTTTATCATTAGCAACAAATAATCATTCTTCTCCTTTGTGTAGAAACGCGTGTTTCACTACTTCTTTACCTATACATAGGTTCTGTTAAAGAATTTTTTACAGACACGTATTCTTGTATCACCTGAAAAAAGGTAGCTTTTGGAATCTGATCTGGCTCTTTTGTTGCTGGTGCGTATTACTTTTTTTCTGACGGGAACATTACTTTCAACATTACTTAAAATAAAGTCTTTTCTGCGAATAAAATCGCATTTCCAATAGTTTTTGCAAACTTTAAAACGTTGTTCAGTGGTTATATTTTCCGAGTACTTAAACCGCCATTTTGTGCGATCGACGGGTTTAGGAGCCTTCCCCTCAATTCTTTGACGTTTAACTAGATTTTTTTCCACTGATTTTGATTAGACTTTTTCCATCGACTTGTTCTTGTAACAGCAGATGTCATTTCAATATCATTGTTATTCATTGGTGGATCGTCTGCAACAAAAAAGTACTGTAATATTACTCTTTGTGACTGAATATTGAACTTACCCTGGTCTGAGTCGTACTCTGAAGCTGAAGATTCCGGAACATAGTCCTTATCCTTTATGGAACAGTCGGAATCTCCAAACATATTGTCCAATTCCGCAAGAATCTGTTCTTGTTCTGATTTCAGAGTCGACGACAAATCATTATTTTTATCATTTTTTTCACCAGATAGGTCCGCTACTTAATTTGGATGATTTTCTCCCACTTCAGCGCAGTCTGCTTCTGGTAAATTTAAATTTTCCCCACTTTCGCCTAATACAGCAACAAAAACAGAAAAACAATATGGGTGCAATGTTCTTATGTGAAATATCTCTCACGTCTTTTGTACTTCTAGGATCACAAGCAAAATGAATAATCGGTAATATTATTCCTCAACTCAACATTTAGAAATATCTAACATTATGCCGAGTATTGTTTTGCGTTGAAACTAAGCTACTCGGTGCTCAATGACCCGACAAAAATACAGCGTGCAAATTACATAGTTAAAACTCCACCAAAATTGAGTAAAACCTTACCTGCAGCTGGTTCTTTACCAGTGGCC
Source organism: Acanthoscelides obtectus (assembly GCA_963669975.1). Taxonomy (NCBI): domain Eukaryota; kingdom Metazoa; phylum Arthropoda; class Insecta; order Coleoptera; family Chrysomelidae; genus Acanthoscelides; species Acanthoscelides obtectus. The sequence goes on from CAVLJG010001231.1 coordinate 822,087, forward strand.
ATGATAACAAGATACATGCCACGAGACAACATGCTTTCGAAATATGTCTTTCACTATAACTCGTTATAAACTACTTAGAAATGCCGGAATACTACACTGCGTATTACCATGTGTATAAGCAGTTTTCAGGTTATGTTTGCTATGATATACTGCCAAAACAAGACAAGTGCGTGTTTAATACAACTATCACACAGACAGATAACATATTGTGTACAAGCAAAACAAGATAACTACCACATATCTGAAAAAATCCTTGATTTGGATTCACACTGGTACAGCAAAAACCCGAAGTGGTACTTATCTCATTCTGACTCTAAAATCCTTATATAAGCACTGAAACAAAACTGTCAAAATCAGAAAGTGGCTAATGACTTATTTTCGCTGTAAAGAAACTAGCAATTCTGTACTGTAATTCGAACGTCGTTAATCGCAAGTGCACATGTCTTGTAGCTGTACTTAAGGGTCTCATATTGAATTTAGTCGTTTTTTTGACACATGCCAACAACACTCTTCCATACAATATGAGGAGGAGAAGATATCTGGTTTTGTCACAACATAAATTGTACCATTTTAGTTACAAAACTGCACATAACTCAAAAAATATAAAAATGTACTTATCTTGTATTGGTAGTCAGCCGACGAGATGTTCTGTTGACCTGTAATATTTTAAAAAGGATTCCTGTAACCTAGTGATAATCGGACGTAGCTTCCATATTTTATCCTGCGGGTTCATTTTGGTATTATCAGCACAGTTCACAAAATGCATTATTTGAATGAATCTCAATAAAAAAAAATCCTGGAAGAATATTGGAACCAGAAACGATAAGTATGACCAGAAAACATCTAAGTTCTTCCATAATAACGTGTGGATCTGGATAGTTCGCAAATAGGCCGTACGTTTTTGTTTCTTCGATAATACCTTCGTCAAAGAATAATTCGAACAACCGGCTGAACTCATATCACGAAATTCAGGAAAATATGACGATTTTGTCATATATCTATCTCCATGTCCTCTAGCTATATTTTCTTCCCTTTAGCGTTCAGCAACTCTTCATGAATTTCGAAGCCTAACTCTGGTGGTGGCTGCAAGTCGTCAACAACGTATTCTTCTTCCAGATCTGTCCCAGTCGGTTGTTCAACTCCACGGACCTCGATCTCAGCATCCTGAAAGATTATCAATAAGTCCACCATCATCTTCGTCGAAACCGGGTGAGCGCAGGGACGCTTTTTGTTCGTCAAAGTACAGTACTACGTTTTGGAAGCATTGAACTGTACAAGATTGTTGCGTCCCCAAGCAGTGATAGTCTCCAGGTCTCTTGTCAGAGAGGAAGTCATCGCAAGTCTTCTTTTTTCCAACTCAGCGGCAGAGATCGGCTTGTCACTCTGAATTCCTGCATGTAGAGTGCTGTCATCAGCGAAGCTGTGGATTGGGTTGATCGTGCAAGAAAGGAGGTCGTTGATTAGTAAGAGAAACAGTGTCGGAGCCAAGACCGATCCCTGGGGAACACCCGCGTTGACGTTGTGGGATGAAGAGGAGAACCCGTCAATTACGACGGATATCTTGCGGCCAGAGATAAAGTCAGCCACCCATCTGCAAAGCTTTTCTGGGAGGCCATAGGATGGAAGTTTGCTTAAGAGGACAGCGTGCCACAGCTGATCGAACGCTTTAGTGATGGTCAAGAGCAACGACATGAGCCTCACCATAAGACTGGATGAGCTTACTCCACAATTGAGTGACGTAGCTAGGAGGTCCCCTGTGGATCGTTGGTGCCGGAAACCATACTGCCTGTCGCTAATCAAGCCGTGACGTTCGAGGTAGTCCAGAAGCTTGCGATTTATGCACCTCTCCATCTCCTTACTTAAAACCGAAAGCAGAGCTATAGGCCTGTAGTTGTAAGGGTCGGCCTTAAATCCCTTTTTTGGGATGGGTTGGACATGAGCAAATTTCCAGTTTTCTGGGAAGGTGCCAGATTCATAAGATATCTGGAAGAGACGCGAAAGAACTGGAGCAAGCTCCGGTGCACACCTCTTCAGTACAATGGCAGGAATCAAGTCCGGACCAGAAGCTTTGTTGATGTCGAGCGACAAGAACACTCGTCTGTGCCTAACTTTAATATCGTGCTGGTTTTTGGCATTGCGAATCGCTGCTTTATATTTGTTTCTGGACTCAACGTCGGCTTGTCTTTTGTCTACAGAACTCCCGTGCAATGGCAAAAGATAGTAACTTGTTTTTGTGACTTTTACAGAAATCAATGAAGAACATTTCTACTCAAGCCGATAAGTAGACTTAAGTCACTAATAGTAGAAAAAGCCTTTTGGACAAGGACAAAAATTTGCCCTTTCCATCCATTGAAACAATTCTTGTTTAAAAACTGTCTTCATAAAGTTAAATTAGATACTTTGTTTGGAAATTTTATTGTCATAGAATACAACAAGTAAATACTACAGTAAATAAAGTTACTTGTTTTTCACATTGGAATTCAAGATCCTTGTCGATTCTATACAGTTTTAAGGGGCTGCGAATTAGTATTCTTGAAAATCCAGGATGCTGTTGCTTTTATGCAGATTCTCCCGATCGACATAAAAGATCAGGAACATCATCATTTGTTGGTAATTGTCTCCAAAATAGTTGTTTTCTGGATTCCATCGCAGGACATAGTTCTTCAACTATTTTTTGTTTTTTTGCTGTGTTGATCCCTCTATCATTACTATAAGCTACAGGCTGCTGATTTATATCAAACTTACTCTTTAAAAAGTTCGCCTCAGCGTATTCAGTCTCATCAAACGATGTTTTGTAGAATAGAGACCTGGAACCTTTTCTGAACTCAGCAATCTTGATTTGGTCTAACAGCGGAATATTTACTTCCCCAGATATATTTTTACGGCGTTGTTTGGAGCCATCACTGTGACGCATAACTATTGGTTTATTTTTCTTAGACGATGCATTTATCACATCAACAAAATCATTAACGTCCAATATTTGCTTACGCTTTCTCCACTCGCGTCCTATTTGTCCATGTACTGAATCAGCCTTCATAAAAGAATGTCCTGGCTCAAAGTACTTCACAATGATGTTTTCCGGTCCCCAATCTGCATTCACCAAACAGGCAAACATTGTATACAACGTCCAGTTCTTATTTTGGGCGGAGCAGTTATCCATCCAAAAGATAAAAGACATAACGTTTGGGTTAGAATTTTTAATGACATGATAGAACGTTGAGGCAATATCTGGAGCATTGCGTCCTCTAGTAGCTTCATGCCAGACATAACACTTATTATCATCTTTGTGCAAGGGAGCGAATGTCTCGTTGACAGTCACTAGCCTTGGTATGAAAAATGACTCTTTAGTAGTCATCTTGGGAAGGAGCAGAACTTTCTGTAGATCTACAGTATAAATTTCAATTCCTCTTTGCCAGTCACGGTCTTTATCTTCCTTGTAAGCACGCCTAGTTGAAGTGTAGTGTGTCTTATGCACATTATGCTTGATACAAGTTTCACATGCGGCAGGATTATGACTAAGATCAACAGCTGTTTCTCCATTATGAATTGAGTACTTACTACAAACTCCACAATCATCCTGAGAGGGATGATCGAAGCCAATATTGAGCTTATCAACAACTTGTCTATACTTCTCGTATGATATTTTTTGTCTGCGCGTGCAAAAATCTCTCCACATAAGCGAAATATTTATCTCAGGTGAAAGATATCGTCGTAAGGGAGCATGGTCTAATTTATAATGAGAAACATATGGATGGAAAGAGTTTACATGGTTCTCGATTACGGTATCTGTCATAGCCTTTTGAATTTGCGCAGATCTTCTAGCTGATTCTCCTCTTCTATCTTTGATTTCTACATTGCTGTCTATTCTCCTTCTAGCTTTAAGATGTTGAATGATGATGGAATCATTTCTTTGTCCTAAAGTATGAAGAAACATTGTTTTGCAGACTCTGAGTTCTGATCGAGAATCTTCTCCATATTGAGGTAGGTAGTACTTTAACGTGGAGGTTCTTTTAGAAAAGTTTCCCTGTGTAGTTCTAGTTTTGACGTTTTCTTCTTTAACATATGCTGTCAAATACAACCTTCGTTGAGAAAAATTCAGTTTCCAGAAGCTCTCTAATATTTTTTGCCTTGAATATTCATCAATTTTTGTACTGCAATGCTTGCGACAAGATTCCAAGCAAGGAGGAAGCAGCTTATGTGATTCGAGGTTCCTTCTCACTTTCTCTTTCTCTTTGCGAAGTCTTTTCATCTTTTTATTCGGATTTTCAACAATTTCAAAAACTGATTGTAATGCTGCCTCAAGCATATCACGTAAATACAACTCAGTAGCATCTTCATTGTTATTTGCGACCAGAGAGGAGACTTCTGGAAGGTCACCCAAATGACTAACAACAGGTTTATCGTTCAAGCTACTCGTAGATGGATTAGTTGGTGTTGTCTCGTTATGGACTTTCGAAATATCAAGGAGCAAGTCCTCTGGACCAAAATAAGATTTAATTTTCTTAGGGTGTTCCAGAGCTGGGTCGAAGTCTGGATCAAGATCAGAATCATCTACTTCTGAGTCGGAATCGACTTCTTCAGGTAGCGACCTGAAAAATATACTTTTGTCCATTTTAGGCTATTCGCAAAAATTTCTTGGTCATAGTTAAACTACGCTCCAATCAAACCATTACAACTCGTGCATTTTCATGTTTACCTCTCTAAATGTTAGTGAAACTAGGATGAAACAGAATGAAATAACAAATACCTAGTTGGTTTATACTTAAGCTTCCAATAGTTTTTTTTAATCTTTGGGTATGCAATGAATTACAGCAGGTTTCTTCTCAACTCGAAATACGATTGATCAGTTATTACTTTTTCTATTCTGATATTACAAGTCTGACAACGTTGCAATAGCTATGGGATCGGCAAAGCAGCCGTTGGGAATTATGAAATGGGAGTGAGGTTACGCTATATTTTTAGCATATTCACGGATTTTCAGGGCCATCTGTACCAAACGCTTTCCTCGTGTGTTCATGATTTTGGAACTTATACAATGCGTTTTTAACTGATTCACTCACAAATGATATATCTGTTGGTTAGCAAAACTAACTCCTACTAATGTTGCCAAATTTGTGCTGCATTTACCATATTGAAATAGGGCAACTAGAGATACGTAGCAGTATATGACAAATAACAGAACATTTTGCTATTCCAAAACACAGCAACTGCAGATACGTTGCTTTCTTTTAGCATTCAGCGCATGACTGTGTAAAATAACCGAACAGCTACCAGCAACTTCAAATACAGTTTTTTGATTTAGTAATTCCAGCAAAACTGTGGGAGATACGATTCCTCCTATGCCTGTATCTATGATTCTAATTGGCCTATAATAAAGTTATTTGTAGTAGCAAATAGCTCGGAAGGTGACCAATCCATCTGGCGCTACAAAGCCAAAACCTAGTAACTTGAGTTACTGCGTTTTGCCATTGCAGGGGAGAGAAGGTTACGTGTGCCTGCAAGCCTTTAAGGAATCTCTGGCCTGCGAGTACCAATTGGCGATAGCTTGCCAACTAGGTTGCTGGTAAACTCAGTGCCCTCGGGCTTGTCTACGCGGATGTTAGGTATTGGCTCTTCATCTCTCGAAGCTAATGCCATTACCATATCGCCTGCTATTCCTAAAGAGGGTACTTCCTCGAAAAGGTTATGCGTGGCGACGGTGACACTAGATGAGTGATATCCACCAAATCCCTGAACAACGTGGACGGGCAAAGGAGGAATCTCAAGTTGAGTTTCTTTTCCCATGCTGTCGGTGTAATTGCCAATGTTACTAAGGTAAATAAACAGCGGCTGTGGGATGTTAAAAATAACATCTTTCACCGCTTTGTTGAATTCTTTCTCCTCGGTAGACAATTGACTGCTTTTGTTTTTAGCTTTGACGTCAAGCAGTCTAGACCATAGATAGAATGTGCTAAGGTAACTTAGCTCTTCTTTAGTTATCATGCGCTCTAGTTGCTTCTCATCGGCTAAATACGTTGAATATAGCTCGGATGACACGTCTACAACCTTGCGAAGTTCGCGCTAAAACGTTGTTCTGGCTCTTTCGGCATCAGGGACATTTCTGGCCCAAATATTGCGTTGGAAGCAAGATCATCGTTCATCTGCGGCGTTGCTTTCTTCTGCGGGTTGGTTGGTGCTGGTAAGTCTGGCTTCGATGGCCCCTTACTCTTATCTTGAGCATTATTCATTGATTTGTCGCTGCCCTTGGATGCATTTGGGTTCCCCTTACTCTTAATCTTATTGATATCAAAGTTTTAAGGTTTACCCCTGTATCCGGGTGCGATCTTGCGAATTTCGTCTGCGGTATATAGCTTTTCCATCTTGACGGTTCGCTGAAACTATTTATCCCTATCAGGATCCAGGTTTCAAACTGCGTATATGCGTCCGGTTCAAGTAAGCACCGTAAAAAGTACAGGGATTTGTCTAAAATGTCATTTGAAATTACGTCTGCCAATGTGACCAAATGCTCACACCAGGTTTTGATAGTTAATAATAAATGTATGGAGGGAAGATGTAGTTCTCAGATAAAACAACTGCATTTGTAGTCTCTCAGGAGACAAAGCCTTCAGCAACCAAGTAATTAAATGACAGCCACGTGGCTACTTTTTATTGGAATACTCACTTGGATGATTAACAGTGTTATTCTCTTATAATTACAATGATATTCATAGGCTATATTTTTTTCGTGTTTTGTTATGACAATTCACACACATTGTTTGCGTTGATCCATTATTCGTACCATATTCCACTCAAAAGTAACAGTATCTATAAATATAGACAACAATTTTCTGTGTTGATCACATTTTGCCAATTTTTCCGTTAGTCGATGTATAAGAGGTTCAATATCCACTCATAATTGTAGTTGAGAATATATTTATAAGAAGTTTTATATTTACCTCATTTTTATGAAATTGTATAGTTATATTTTTCTAATAACTTTATATTGATAGACATTTATTTGCTGGACTAAAGTATTATAGTGACTAAGGTATAAAATGTTATGATTGACTTCTAAAGCATCACATATTGATTTCACATTATTCATTCTATTCAATCACACATCATTCCTTTCGAAAATTATATTGGTGTTTTCAACCCGTTTGATGTCTGCACCTTTTTTTTAAGATTTGTGGAACAGCTTAAATGTCAAGATGGTACAGCTTAGTTCAGATGATGCGCGTCTGACGCACGTCCCCTCCTGAAAATCTGGTTGGACCTTAAAATTTGCGTATTTAGCGTGCTCTTTTGTGTACAATTTTGGGGATTTTTAGGGTTTGACCCCCACCTGAGGAAGATTTTTACTCTGATATTGGCCGGGGGCGATTTTTGGGTCCATTTAAGAAGAAAACTTAATATCAACATGTGTCCTAAATGTCCTAACTTCTGAGACACAGGGTGGCCAAGTTTTAAGAAATAAATCTTTTATTTTTTATATATCTGTAAATATCGCTTTAGATATTTTGATGAAATTTGGCATACGTATCAAGAGGCATTGTCATTTTTTTAAATTTCCTCTGGTGGCGTTAGTAGATTTCCCTTAAAAAAAAATATATATATATATATATATATATATATATATATAATATATATATATATATATATATATATATATATATTTAAATCCGCTGTGATTTCTGAGCAAATTTAATGACATGATTTTTTTCAATCCGACGCACGATTTTCGGTCAAAAAAAAATAAAAACCGTATCTCGGCAGAGAAACAGCTTTTATTTTTTAAGTGAAAACCGTGCGTCGGCTAAAAAAATTCGTAAGGATCATATCTGCTCATAAAGCAGTACATCTTTTTTTATTTTAAGAAGAGTTATTAACGTCCCACTGTGTTTCTATATTGAAAACTTTACCACCCTGCTGGGGCCTGGGTAGCCGAGTTGTTAACGCGTCGACCTACTAATCGGTCGACTGGAGGCTCGCAGGTGTGAATCTTCGGCTTGGTTCGGTTGAAATTTGTCAAAGGTGGACTAGTCGCCAGACTGCGTCTCCCCACCACTACTACTTACCACACAGTCTTTCAAAAGTAGAGACGTTTAGGAAATACGTTCATTTAATTTTTGGTTTTAAATCGACCCAAAATGTTCCACCTTAAATATTGACATTCAATTAGGAGACCCTATAGAATGGGACCAGGTAATCAAGCGTCAGTTTTTTGTGTTTGAATATAATTTGTAACGAATCTCCCATATTGCAGTGTTCTTTTCGGTATCATCAGAAAATAATGTTTTGAAATATTCGGTTTCTCATTACAATATTATACGGTAGAAAGTAATTTTTCGGTAGACACAGCTATTGAATGCAACGAAAGACGATGGCCAACTGAACAGGCAATAAGGACGTCTAGGTGACCGACGCGCGTATTGAGATACATGCGTACGTTTTCTGACCTGCATTTCCTTATGCACAGCTAGTCTTAATTCTGTGTATTTTCAAAACGAGCGTCAGGCAAACGCGCGTACATCTGAACCTAATCTTAATCATGTACTCGCACTGTTTTAAATCCTTCCATTATCCCTATATGTATATTAAAAATAATAGTTGAAACTCGTTTTGTTCACCGTGATTTCTAAAATGTTATGTACAAGTTGACTGCAATATATTTAGCATTGGTGATATATTGATTCCGTCCTGTTAATGAATTTTAAATAAAGATATACACATTTAATTCACTGTTTTTCAGCCTTCTCAAAATGCAATATTTCTGTATGTAGATGTAATACAGTAGTATCTACTGAAGTTATTCTGTATTCTGTATAGGGGCAATCAACCAAGATTACAGCACTTAGACCGCATTGGGCTCCTTATACGTCGTCTCCAGGGGTCGTTCAGGACTGGATCGCCAGACTCGGTCTACATCCAGCATCGGAAATGGAAGGACATCTGAAGAAGCTTGCCACTCGTGCTAGCGAAACGGTAGGAAGAAATTCCAACCGACGACGGCCTTTAGACCCGAATCAAGACAGCAGTTTATCAACTGGCTGCGAAAGCCTTAACCAAAATGGATCCTCAGACTATTGAAAAATGCGACCCAGCCGAGTTTCTTTACGTTGGTCATAGAAGGACAAGTTGCCCCAGAAAAGGTTCTCGGATTGATAGAACAGCTGAACAGTCGCAAAGCAAGTGTTTGCCGGTCTCATTTTCCTGTTCACATAGTCAACATAGGGATGTCACTCAGTATCTTATAGGAATGCTTCCTTAGCTGACAGTGTCCAGACATTTAGTTCTTTTCTACTTCCTCACTAGGATATCTGGGAGAGAATTCCTTAGCCCACATGTTCCTGGAGATTTTGTAGGTAAAAAACTTATTTTTAATTAATGTTTTAAGTTCACCGAATCCCATGAATTTAAAACATGAACAGCCAGTTCTATAAACAAGACTTTGTCACAACTATATTTTTCCTCTCCACACTAATTAGATATCTACTTTGAAAAGGTTAGTGTTTTACAGATATATTCGGCTACAGCGCCATCTATGAAGGACTAACCTTTTGAAATTAGATATTTAATGATAAGGAAAATGAAGGAAAGGAAAAACATAGGGGTTACAAATTCTCATCGATGAGGCTATGGTATCTAATTGCATCTCGGATAACTTTTTGGATGCGGGAGTATAGTATTAAGATGGTTATCTTCAGGTAATATACGTTAATCAATGGGCATTCATATGTCCAAAGACTGTAAACATTTTTGGTGCAAAAAACGTCGATTTTCCCAGTTTAAATCCAACTAGACCATAATACATCCAAAAAAACATGTTACCAGTTCTTGGATTGACAAATTTTGATGACGTTGGAATTCTTATCTTACGCGATACCCGATTATTTAAATCTTTTCTTCAAAATTAACAATATAAATTTAAAAATTGACAAAATGGACAATATCAAATATTTAGGTGGGCATTCATGCAGCCCTACATTTCGAAGAAGTTAAGATTTATTACATACAAAATTATATTCCTCACAGCCATATTGACAGAATGTTACATGCGTTATATACTGTGAGATTTAAATTTTGCTGACATCCTAATGTGTACGAGACGGCGCGATAAGCTTGCGGTATTTATGTTAGAAAGAGATAGAAGCACCTCGTTGCCTAACATACTGAGTACGAGGTCAAGGAGGCCATCGGCGCACTCTTTCTAACATACATATCGCACGCTTCTCTCTGGAATGCATTACGACGGGTATTTAGTGTTCGGTGTACATCATACCTTAATTGAGCCGCACCTAATGTATGGCAAACTGTTTTAAAGACTATGTTCGGAAAACTAAAATTATATTGAACAAATGATTAATACAACGAAACAAAATTATTTGATATCAGGCAACTTTATTTCTTACATATTAGCAGCCATTATCAGAAAGTTGTCAGTGAGCGCGATAAAATCATACATTGCCATGATACTCGATATAAATAACGTGGAAAAACTGCCCCTAAACCTCATAAGACAATACTGGGGTGATATTTTCTCTGTTTGGCTCCAAAATTATGTGAACACGTACCCAGAGACTTGAATCAATTTCGAAGAACACATGATTTTAAAAATAAATTTTCAAAATGGATACGTTCAACAGGAGACCGACATATTGAGCTTCTATCAAATATTGATATTTATTTGGGTTGCTATAAAAATATGTACATACTCAACCAAAATCATTAGCATTCAAATATTGTAGCCAAATACAGTGTTTTGCATTCGACGAAATATAAAGCTGATAGTACGAAAATATTAAAATACCATAACTCATAGAGTGACATATTTTTATATTACAAATTCAAAAGCATTGCTAAAATATTTTAATGAATGGAAATTGATTTTAATTGATCTAATGACAAGAGAGATCCAGACACTTCCATTGGACTATAAAATATGAAAAATCCACACTATAAACTCCATAATTTATAATTAACAATTAGTATTATTTTATAATGATCGTAAAGCTTTGTGTTGGAAATTGCGTCACCGAAATTGGATATTTGATGGAAAATATTCCAAATATTGATGTTATTTTCTACTGCTTTTATGCAAAACTATACTGACATTAGAAGTGTTACACCCAGAGAAACGATAACGTTCTCATGAAATTGTATTGACAAGTGATAAGAAAATAAATTAATAATAAGTTGGGCGATCCCGCTGCTAAATACACTCCTGTATACGTCCTGGCATCGACAAAATGAGATGGTCGCTGTCTGGTTGTGGCACCTCATACCAAACAACTCTAACTTCGTGGATTAGTTGTGGCAGAGTCTGTGGAGGATAGTGTAAAGTGGATAGTATCATCCCCATCATATGCCACAGATGTTCAATGGGATTTATATCCAGTGAACGGGATGGCCTCGGCAAAACATTAACGCTTGCTTCTTGAAGAGTGATAGAACAAACCAATATCTCGATAGGCAATAATTCTACCCCTGTCAAAGACGCTAACATAATTTGGACGTCTTTGACCTCGAGGCATTTTGTTATGCTTGACACTAGTAAATGGAAGGACAATAACTATAAATATCTGTACTACTCAGCTCTCAGAAACTGCTTTCTTCACAAAAACTAAGAGATAACATTTTAACAAAAACAAGGATAAAACGCTGCCAC